>JABJVR010006049.1:0-12858 GCA_025773905.1 Chitala chitala | reverse complement strand
ATATACAAAACACAGTATATATATATATACAAATATATATACAAATGTATATATTTGTATATATATTGTTTTTAACTCAATGTTTTTTTGTTCCTTTGAAAAACATTATCTATCAAAGTCAGATGCTGAATTCCACTGAACAGATCATTAAGTTATACATGGAAACAACAGCCTCCTAAACTCAGAGCGTTATTGAAGTGCAGTTCTTCCAGTAAATAAAATCACCAGTATTTTGTGGTTTGGTACACATTGTAAACATCTGAAAAATTAAAAATACTTCAGAACATTCTGTCTGTTTACAAACCAGAATTTTTTTCCATAATCTGAAAATAAACCACATGATACGAAACTGACTATAATTATCACACACACTGTTAGTTTTGCTGATAACAGTTCAACCCTGTATGAGTAATGAATGCTGTGACATCTTACTTCTGGTAAGCACAAGTAGACACTGTGCCACAATCACACTCTGTGTGATCCGGTAACGTTTAAAACAGAAGTGCATTAATACCATTCAGTAATTGTTTATAAATACTCATTCTGCACTAACTGACAATCAGCCAAGACCAATGTGATAAACATAAAAATTAATCTAAGAGATGAATAAGGATGTTGGAGAGGATGTTAGAATAAAATGAGATGAGGAAACAAAAATCTGTACAGAGGGTTAGAAACAGGGGAAAGATGAGAGAAACAGGGGCACAGAAAAGGCCTGGCAGTGTGACACGGGACTGACCTTGCCTGTAGAACTAGACAAAGAGGAGCTCAGGCTGTTTGATGTTGGCCTCTTGTGACGCTCCTTCTGTCTCAGCCTGTCCTTGTGGCTCTGAAAGACAGTGTCAAGCACAACGTTAGTGTCAGTACCTGGTGCTCTCTGCACAGTGGCTCACAACAGTGTTAAACAGAGGCAAAACCAAGAGAATTTACCTTGGAAGGAAAACGTACTCGAACACTAAGTCAACACACAGAAAAGATATGAATGCAAATGAGATATTTTTTTCAGATATTTTTTTCTGTGCAATTTTAAAAACTCAAAATACATCATACAATTACAGAGCAGAAGCCACCGTGAAGCTCTGCATAAACTCAAAAACTGAAGTAATTTCATATGCAAGCACCAACCCTCAGCACATCAACTAGATGGAGAAAATGCAAGTTTTCCAGTGTTTGACATGCTGGAGTGATATGTAAGCAAAAGACTTCAAATGAAGATCTGGAAATTCTTGGAAAGCTCTAAACAATCAGCAAAAAGTCTGGAACTTTGTTACAGAAAGATAGCTATAGGTTAGCTTCTTCTGTGCTGCTGTAGCATGTATTCTTTAACATGGAGCTGGGAGGCAGACACTGGCCATAGCACTGGAAGAAAGACTCAGTGCTTGTATACCAGACTTTTGAAACAAATAGGACACCAAGGAAACCATGTATAATCAGCACAGAGTGCCACAAGTCTGGAAAGATTCGATTACCAAGAAAGCCTATCATTTTGCATGGCTTGATATATGCATGAATGTATCGAACATCATAACTGACCATTGTCTAGAGCACCATAGCACCATAGAGGAAGCTATAAAATATATTACAAAATATTTCATAGCATTAATCTATAGCAAGTGTTTAGAAAAAAATAGCAGGTCTACTGGTGATGTATAAACATTTACATACCATTCTATATTTACATATCAGAAAAGTGTTACTAACAAATTAACTAAAAGGTTTCATATTCCAAAAAAGATACAGTACAAAGTCATCGTAAGGCAGAAACAGCTGTCTACAACTGACTACACCCTAACATGTTAGTCGCATTTCATCACCACCTGGCTACAGTCAGACTGTCCTACAGTGAACTTGAGAGCTTGTAGTATGTAACTCTTACTTGGACACAGGTACTCCCTGGCAGCATTTCAGCTACAAAACATGTTATAACCATGCCTTTGGCTCCTGTGTTTTCTGTGTCCTGCAATGACTGTCCATCCAAAGCTGCAGACAGTTATACCTCCAGAAAACATGTAGCTGTATCAAAGTTGGGGGATAGGATTCTTGTTTCAAAGGGACACAGAAGCATGTTGCTAGAGATTAATCCCATCAAGGGACTTGGGAAGGGAATTTACAACTGACAGAAGTCCCTCCTGACCAGCTGTCTCCAGTCCCATGCCAAAAACAGCAACAACCAAACATGAACCTTGGGTCAAAGTCATGGGGAATTAAAGACTAGATGTCCTGCACAGCAGTAAACAAGTCAGCTCAAAAATACATTCTCTGCTCTCAGCATTTCTGTTGACACACAAAAGGTGCTCAGTTTAGCGACTAACCTGTGAGGAATGTTAGAGCTCCTAGCCATCATAAAACAGGCGTTACTGTAAATATGACTTCCTGACAGATTTCAACTTTGACTCAGTCTCCAGCAATGAAGTCTCATGATTGTTCATTGTGGAATTTGTGATATAATCCGAGGTATTAAGAGCTTCATGTGCAAAAAAACATCTGAATTTAACTGTTTCATCCCTTACTTGTTCTGTTTTCAGGGATCTGTTTCAGATATTTGCTTTTTGAGAAAAACATACTTAAAAGGAGTTTTAAAAAAACAGGTGGAAATGAACCTGGAGAGGTGGAGGTATGCACTGGAGCTAGGGAAATGTTAGTCAGTAGGAGCAGGACAGAGTACATGTGTGTAAATGAGAGAGAGGGTGGTGGAATGGTGCAGCTGCAAGGAACAGAGGTACTGAAGGTGAACGAGTTTAAATACATAGGGTCAACTGTTCAAAGTAATGGGGAGTGTAGTATAGAAGTGAAGAAGAGAGTACAGGCAGGATGGAGTGGGTGGAGAAGAGTGTCAGGAGTGATCTGCAATAGAAGGGTGCTGCAAGAGTGAAGGGGAAGGTTTACAAGATGGCAATGAGACCAGCTATGTTGTATGGGCTGGAGACAGTGGCACTGACAAAGAGACAGGAGGCAGAGTTAGTTGGAGGTAGCAGAGTTGAAGATGCTGAGGTTGTGACGAGATGGGACAGGATTAAAAACGAGCATATTAGGGTGACAGCGCAGGTAGGACGGTTTGGAGACAAAGTGAGAGAAGCGAGACTTAGATGGTTTGGACACGTGCTGAGGAGGGATACAGAGTATATAGGGAAAAGAATGTTGAGGATGGAGCTGCCAGATAGGAGGAGAAGAGGATGGCCAAAGAGGAGGTTTATGGATGTAGTGAGGGAGGACATGACAGAGGTTGGAGTGACAGAGGAAGCTGCAGAGAACAGGTTGGTATGGAGAAGGACGATCCGCTGTGGCGACCCCTACAGGAAGCAGCCAAAAGAGGAAGAAGAAGAATACTTAAAAGGAGCTGATTGATGTAAATTCTCCAAATCTAAAAAATATTGATGCTACACCATTTAGTTACAGGGCCTCGACATTTTGGAACAGTCTGCCATCTTAAACACACGATGCTCAATATGTCCAGTTTCCAACTAAAGACTTGTTTTTTGGGTTTAGCCTATCTGCTGCTCACACTACAGTTCCCTGCAAACACCACTGTCAGACTGATGCTCACATTTACACAGTTCTTAGTTTGATTTGGTCCTGTATAATGTGAACATGCCCATGGTGGTAAGTGTGTTCAGCATTAACTCTGGAGCAGACTTAACATTTTAAAGACAAACACAACAAATGTAAACGCCTTAAAAAGCTAAACGTGAATAGAGAAGTGTGGCTGTTTTTCTGCACATCTGCTGCTCAACCTCTCCTGTAGTCACATAAGATCTTAACCACAGATATCCTTCCTGACTTTTTAGATAAAGATCTTGAACTGCTGAGACTGACATATGCATGAAAAGAAGACTCTCCCTTTTTTATGTTGCAAAAAAATATACATATCTGCACAGCTACATAAGCAAAAAAGAAACAAAACAGTATCAGAAAAATTGTGGATTACAGACCTGTGTGAAATATGTTGAATGTGAAATTCATATAAACCATGTTTAATGGTGGATACTACACTGATCCTACATACTGTATACCTGTAGCAGAATTTTCATTGCATTTTGCTTGTGGTGGCAAATTATATTCATGAATGCAATTTCTAAGGTACATTTTTTTTTATTTCTTTTCTTATATACAAAATAAAATTAGATAGCCAACAAGTGACTGCTTCTGCAGTTAAATTCCTAAAGCAAGTAAGTACATTATCATACACAGATAGATAATATAAAAATCCTGAAAAAACCAATGTTAAAATCTTTGATTTTGCAGCAAACTTTGTATGGATAACTGAATAATGTATAAATAATTGCATACTACAAAAATTCCACAAAAAAGTCAATTTCACAATTACAAACTAGCTGGTAAAAGCACATTACATAAATTGAAACTGAATGTTAAAGGAAGTAATGACATGCTGAATTGCATGAGTGGCCCCCCACTGCTGCAGACTTACTGCTTTATCTGCAGAGCATGGGGTGTGCGTGGGAGTCAGAGCTCAGAGGCACATCAAGAAAACAAGCCTGTCGTCAACATAAGAAACACAACTCAGATACACCAACGTTAACAAGCAGCAGCAGAAGTTTCCACTGGGTTTTAAACCCCGTTTAATCATACAGAAGCAGGAAACTGGAGAAAGGTTTTGTGAAATCAAAATACACTTTAATCCCTTTATTGTCTAAAAAAAAAAGATATAAGAGCTGTTGAGTTACATGTTGTTAGAGAAAATCTAATCAATCTGAAAACTAGGGGATCGATCAGTTTAGCTCCTATTTTAGTCTACATATCTGAGTTAGTCTAATGCTGCAGTAGTGTTGTCAAGATACCAAAATTTTCACTTCAATACTGAAATGATACCATGGCAAAAACTTGCAATACTCAGGTAACGTAATAGAATAATAAATTTGAGATGGAACTGAATAAAAATTTAAGAATATTGACAAAGCCTTAAAAAAAATCAATGTTTGTTATATCCTACTTTTGAGATAACCTTTCTCATTGATCTGATTAGACTAACCAAAAAAATATTAAATGTTCTCTGCAGAGGCTGATCTCTGTAAAGTAGAGGTACTGAGTAATTTGTGTTCAGTTCAGTCTACTTTAGTGCTCTACTGTGCAGGCCAATCCTTATACAATTATTGTCATTAATATTTTCACACGCAATAAAATTTTAGTTTGTGCTTTTTGTTTTTTTTTTTATGGTTGATTTTTCAAACCTATTAATTCTTTACCATTACAAGCTGTAATGTGCTTTCTGATAGTTTGAGAGGCATTTTATAGTAAAATAATAATAATAATAATTTTTTAATGGTTTTGTTGATTTGCAGACTTGTAAACACCTAATTTTTTGCAGCTTTAAAGTTATGTAAAATTTAACATCACCGTGTGAATGTTGTAGAGGTTTAAAATCACATTAAGTCCAAAAAAATATTGCCTTTAACTGCCTTGTCAAAACTGCGATGGAGAATCAGAGTCGTGACTTATACTGGAGGGCACGGGCATGACGGACATTATCAGTCACATTCACTAACATGTCTTTCTCTGAACTCTTTATACAGGGCGGCATGTGTGTCACTGAGCTGCTTCGCCCACATGCACGCGCTGTGCCTTAGTTTGCAGAGGTTAAAGACATGTTTTACACACGGAGCGCGAGGTGTCTTTGGGCTTGTGTAAGCGAAATACAAAATACATCTCGCCCTACGGCGTTACATTTACATCTTTTCCCAATTTACAACGGTTTTTGTTAAAAACAATTTAAAAAGAAAAAACATTAATTCAATTTAAGTCGGTTTATCCAACTTTATGTCGTCAGTAAAAAAAAATAAAAAAAAAAAAGTTTCCTCCAACCTCCAGAATCATTTTTTTTCCTTTACATTGATTTTAAAAAGACAGTAAAAATGTTTAATGTTTATTAAAATGTTTAAACTATCGAACGACTCATTGTATTAGCCACGTTATGCAGTTGCTTATTAGGGTTTATGGGGTGCCTAGATAATTATTTTAACGACGAAGCGCGAGGTATGGCGGTAACGCCATGTTTCACTCGGTGTGTCTTTATCTACAAGCCGTGGCCGGTCGGGAAGAGACTTCGCGCTTTCAGCCATGCCTCTCGTGCGACTATGGACGTGCTGCACGCGCACACTGCCTGATGAGAGGGGGGGGGGGGGGAGGCAGTGAGCGAGAGCGCTCACACACACACACACACACACACACACACACACACACACACACACACACACAGCGCTTTCGAAACAAAAACCTACACCCACTGCGGCCCTCCAGGACCATGATTGCCCACCCCTGATCTAATGGTTTACTTTTTTTACCTAAAATGTCAATTCCCCATATTAACATTAACTGTTCTGACATTTGAAAACTGCCCCCAGCAAACAGAAGGTTATTTTTGACATACAATATAAATAAAAAGACTGAGTATACTTTCTGAAGCTCAGTATCATTTCATAACATTTTTATGAATTGCATTTTATATAGAAATGTATGCAATTATACACTTCAAGCAGGTGCATTCAAACTTAAATGGTATAATGGTGGTATATGAACAGTAATCAACACAACGTTATAAAAAGGTTATGCATTTTATGTCACTATTTTAATATATCCTATAATAATGCGGGAACATATTAAACTAAGACCATAGAGGCTGTAACACAAGGCTCAGCAGACAGAGCCCCTCATACGCTGAGTATATGATGGTGACGCTGGTGATGCCGTGGCAGGCTTCTCGCTTACCCTCCTCTGCCGATGGTGGTGGGAGCTGTGTTTATCCTGTACACTGGACATCGAGCTTCTCCTGGTGTGGCAAAATGAGCTGCTCGCACTGCCCCCTGCAGGACGCATCTTCTTCTGCAATCAGAGGACAGAAAGCAAAGGATGGCAGTGGAGCGGTGAGAGATCTTTACATACTCCATGGCATTTAAAGGCGGCCTGTAAACTTTTATTAAGTTTAATAATTTTTTATTACTGCTTATGTGCGCTGACCATTTGAGAGGAGCCTATTAACTCTCCTTTGGAACATGCAAAAGAAGCTGTCCTCTAATGCTCAAGAGAAGCTGTCCTCTAACGCTCAAGAGAACCTGTCCTCTGCAGCTAAAAAATCATCTGCTCTTGCACAAAGGAGCAACTTGTTTACTGAGAAAACATTTTCAAAACAATTTAAAATATTGAGTTAAATCATTACTGCTGTGTTAATCAGTCAGTGACACTATGTAAGGTAACTTCTCTCAAAATTGCTATTTAGTGCAAACTCAGATTTAACACAGTCAGCATCGCGGCTGCCGAAAGTGTTTGGATGGTAGCAGAAAAATGTGTACTTCCTGTGTAATTTATCAGTTTCAGAATATCTTGAGTTTTGCATGAAACAAAAAAGAAAAGAAAGCAAACTTAACATTAAGTGCTTTAAAATGAAAACTTTAACTCAACAGTACATATACACATCACAGTTTGCAACATTTACACATTTATATTCTTGTGATAAAGATTTTAAAATGTGATTTTTGTTTAAATCCAATACTTTATTCACAATCGAATCAGATTTTGTAAATTTTAAGTGCAAATGTGCTGAGTTTAAAAAAGGTTGAAATGTATTGAAAGGCCACATACGTATTACCAGTTTCACTATAACGTAAGCAAATCATAGTTACACAACTTTCCATGATTTTATCTTTAATTAAAAAAAAAACTTCACACATACATAAGTTTCAGTTCATTTAGATATCAAATCCCACATTGTCTAAGGGATGAGAGCGCTAGATCTTAGGTATAGCAGTGCTCGACTCTTCCAAGAGGGAGGCACAGACAGAGGATAGCTATGAGTAATGTATGGAGTGATGGCAAGAACAGGAAACCCCACCAGCCAACCAACAAAACGTGTAAAGTCCAGTGTTACATACAGTAGCCCCCCCCCCTTATCGATGGGGTGTACACACCAAGACACCCAGTGGATGCCTGAAACTGTGGATAGCACTGAACCCTATATATGTACACACTATGCTTTTTCCAATACATACAACAAACCTATAATAAAGTGTAATTTATCAATTATGCACAGGAAGAGATTAAAAGCAAATAAAATTACAATATACAGGTATGTGAGTACTGCGATACTGCAACAATCAATGTGATAACTCAGACGGCATCTACAGTGTTCCCCTACAATATTACAGGCGTGGGGGGCAGCCATGCCAACGACAGCCCTTCCCCCACTATGCCTACGCAACAGGCCAATTGTTTTAACAAGATACTTTCACAAAACCAGTGTTTCACCATAAAACAGAAATTGCTGATTTTGAGAAGATTTCTCATAAGGCAACTAATGTTAGTAAAATGTTATTTGGCTGCTATTAACGCTAAAGTGAGCGTGACACCACCTAATGCCAGTAGTAACGCTAAAGCGAGCGTGGCCTTTATCTAACCAGATTTGTCTGGTAAAAAAAAAAAATAATAATAATGGTTTTCATGTCTTTTATAAGCCATTGCGCTATCTGACACTTTTCATCTTCAGGCAGATCTTTCTTCCCCATTTGGCAAGAGAACTGTGACTTTCTTAATAATGTGGACCAATCTTTTTAAACAGGCTTCCCTTTATGATCACCTGCTAAAGTAATTAATAATCGTGTCTGAAATTGATACCAGTTATCTAACAGCATGTGAGCGATGAGTCAAGCAAAAACTTTGACAGAAAAACCAAAAGCTAGAATTTTTTTTTTTTACTGAAATTCTACTGATATGTCATGTGCATAATTCATTTGGAAAACACTGTAGTTCCATACCATGGCATTTGCTCAGACTAATCTGTGTGCACTTCCATGAAGTGTAGGCCTAATTCAGGTGCCAGATCATGACATACAATAATAATATTCTAAAAGTATGTTTTCCTATTAATAAAAAGTAACTGTGTAAAAATTAAAGTATTACCCAGGTTTTTGTATGTATTTCAGTCTCCCAGTCCCTCCGACAACAATTGACAGGTTACTGTCATAAATTATATGGACTGGCCATATACCTCATGTGCATACAGAGCTATTTCAAAGAGGAGTATCTGACCTCAATGTTATGTATGACTACTGGTCAGAACATAACTTTATGCCCTGTTATTTAAAATATCTCCGTCAGCTCCGTCAGTACACACTAAACACAAAAATAGTGACTACCATTACAATCTTTTCTCATTTTATAAAACATTTTCTATTGACTGACCTTTCTGTACAAATTTTGACCAAGTATATTTTCAGCAGTGCATGCTTATAAATGATAGTTCTGCTCTGGTTAATGGAAGAATAGGCAGTTAGTATGAACTGCGTTAGAGGAAGTTCATGGTCTGCAAAAGTGGTCATAAAATGTGATACTGCAATGTTTTATAAACCAAAGCATTATGGGAAAAATAAATAAAGCCAGATATGAAAACATCATCCAACACAGGCAGCAACAGAGCCAAAATCACGCAAAATTATCAGATCAAAAAACCAAGCAAGTAGTTTTATAAACACCTTCAGAATTGTCATTTTTTACCTTGTGTTTTTTTTTCTTTTATGTACTAAATAAAATCAGTGTTGTATGTATGACTGTCTGCGGGGTGTCGTGCTGTGAGGGAGCCTGTCAGTGCATATTCGGGGATGGCTCTCACCATTTTGTTGAAGTGATACTTGCAATAGCCACAGTACTTGACATTGTCAGCATCCGGGCCTTCCTCCTCACACAGAAGTCCGGCCATCTGGGCACTGAATCAGAACAGCACATACATGTTGGCAGGAGCACAGACTTCATTGCACCTTTCTGATACCTGCTAGAATATTCTCTATTACTACAACCAGCCACCTGTACATAGGGCTCACTCTCACTTCTTCAGTTTTTGTAAGATCTTTAATTGTTTTTCACCATCCACACCTCGGCATTTTTCTTTCATGACTTTAAATCATGAAAATCTCAGTGCTCACTGCCCTCTGGCCTCATCTATACGTCCTCCCTATTTCACAAAAAGCTCTCACCTTAGACAAAGTTTTCATTTGGTTGCTAAGCTTACTTATATCACCATTTTCTGTGTTCTAAGTGAATGGGAACATTTGTGGAAAAGATTAATCTTAAGGTCTTGCCAGGTATTTCAGTACATGTACTGCCATCATTTCTTACGTCAGCTAAAACAATGAGCACACACTGTATATACTCCTGTACAAGCTAGTGGACAAGCCGAGGACGATATTCACAGCTAAACTCCCTACATCTGATAAGACCCGTATATAAATTGAGGTCAAAACTGAACTGGGGACTAGCAAATATGGTAACCATTCATGTTTACTTATGTCTTGTGCTCCAATTGTAATGCTAAAGCAATATTTTAAAATTATCAGGGAATATTACCATAAAGTTATATAACAACATATAATTAGGTTCATTAAATCTGTTTGTGTTCATCAAATGCCTCAAAGACCGTTTAGTACAGTAATTTCAATATGTTCTGCAAGTGCAGTAACTTTCAAGTTTTCACAGTGGCTGTTCAGCTGAAGGCACAAAAAATGGATCTGGAGAAGGAAATGAGAACCATGTGAAGGCAGTATGGGAAACGTTTCAGGACAATAATTCTTTTGACTTGAGTTTGAAGGATTCGACACTAGTGACATTTCTATTGAAAAACAACAAACTGACATTTAAAACAAAAGCATAATTCATAATTTCTACCCTTAATAATTAAAACACATCTGTCTTAAGATGTAGGAGCCATGTCCTATTTTGTTTTTTTTGAAATGTGTTGTTTGATTTTAAAAATTTTATTTGCTGCCAAATATTGTGTTTGTTTCCTTTTGTGTGATGTATATAAGACTGGCCAGGTGTAATGTTAGAGCCACATATTTCATAATGTGCTTACCAGGAGACTGTATTATATTATTACACTGGACAGTTTCATTGCTTTTATTTATTTGTTTGCATAGTAAAGTGGATTCATAACATCAGTCGGATTCAAAAGAATTAATGCTCAGCACAGTCACTCGCACACCAAGTGGAAAGAAGAAATAGGAATCTAAAGGTGTTTTCTTCATTCATTCAAAATAACTTTTTAAATCTTTAAATCTTTTTTAACTTGAGAATTTACTGCCTGCTCTACACAAATTTTTTCTGTATCAGTGTCTGAGTTTCACTTTTTTACAGCAATTTTAGAACCTCAATGTGCAGAGAAATCATAAACATTACAAGGTTTCACAAATATATTTTAATACACTAAACACTATTATTGAAAAAAAAAAACTTGTTTACTATGGTGGCCAAGTACAGAGTAACAGGATAACGGGAGTGAGGCTGTGGATATTGGCTGATGTCACAAGTGAGGGTGACAGGCGGACACCTAATGCCACTGATGTCCACTGCACATGTGATGACTTATCACATAACCTGATGCTGATCACATTGGACATGGGGCTGGAAAATCATCCCAGTGAGTGGATTTATCCACTTACTCAAACAAGTGTTCGACTAAAATCAAGGCAGGAAATCAATATCAGAGATATGCTGTCTACATAATCAACATAAGCAATTTATACATTTATCTACCTCCATCTTGTGTGAATTAAACATTGGGTACGCTACATATAATACATTATTACACGAAAAAGATCCAAATAAATCCATAATTAAAAATTTTCAAAACTGCATAATTTTAAAGAATTTGATAATTTAGAAAATACAAAATTACCATCATTGTTTCTGACAGCTAATATTCCCTACTAGCAAATATATGGACTGTACTGTGAATACAAAAAGTGTGAAAACAAGCAGGTACTGTAAGCAGGTACTGTAAGCAGGTACTGTACACGGCCCTTTGTGATATAGCATACGACATGCACACGTGTTTCATTTCAGTACTTTTATGCACAGGAGGGGCTGGGCAGCCAGTCAACCATATGCCCAGAGGTTTTTTCTTCACACTGTGGAAATTTTGGTTCCTCTCCTCCGCTGTTCTCTGGCTATATAATTAACGTCAATCAAGCACCTGCTGTTAATGCTGTAATATCTGTAATTTCTTTCTGCGAAGCACTTTGAACCAACGTGTTGTGAAAGGCACTATGTGAAAATAAATTACCTAGAAATTGTAATGCTTATATGTGTAACAGGTTGCACACACACACAAACGGGAGCGCACAGGCACACACACCAGGTGACGTGGAAGGCCTGTCGGCAGCCCTGCCGGTTGCAGGTCATGCAGGCGCCACACGCCGCTTTGCTCTCCCGACCGTGGTCATCGCAGATGTAGCAAGTCTAAGGTGCAGGAGAAGACAGAAAGTCCCCGTCAGGCACATAACGGCATTCCATTGCTTTTATGCCCCAAAAAAATTATCAAAAATAATAACGTCTGTTGCATTAAGACTAAAACGAGGACAAAAGTACTACCAAGAAACAAGCCAAAGTTGACAATTTGTTTTATGACATCAGAACAGTGAGGGAACATTACGGGAGCAGCTTTTGGTACCTTGTTGTATCTCTCATGAGGGACATACTGCAACACAATGGGTTCCATTGTCAACACATTGGCGAACTGAACCTCTGGGATATAGAGGGCACACACGACATGGGCCCAGCCTGCAGAGAGGAGAACATCGCTCAGTGGAAACACAATACACAGGCAGTCAGACCATCCTCAAGGAGCACAGCAAACTCACTCCGGGATCAAGCATTAAAGATACAGAGAAATCACCTGCACTGACTTGAGCACACACTGAGGAAACCCGATGAATGATGTACATTTATAATCATAAAGTATGCTAGTAGAAATCTCTCAAGGAGGAACACAATGACAACATTTTGTTATAAAACATGCAACACATATATATATATATATATATATATATATATACACACACATATATACATACATACATATAT
>JABJVR010006048.1:0-12859 GCA_025773905.1 Chitala chitala | reverse complement strand
GTTTTTGATAAAGAATGAAAAATGGCAGAGGTGTTGACCACTGCAACATGTATGTCACAGCACAGAAACTGGATCGTTGACGTTATGCCAACCATCTTCTAACCGTGTTAACGGCTAGCAAACGCTGCCCAATGCTGTGTAGCCATGGCGATGTGAGCTACATGTACTGAATGTAACAGCTGCTACGTGGCACCACCAAGAGAACCACATTCAGCTCAACAAGCTCACCTAGTAGACCTTTAACCTCATCTTTCACACAGGATATTTACTGGGACGGAAACCTGTGAAGTGCAAACGTCATTACAAGCGACTGCCTCAACACTGATGGAAACTTGTCAAATTACAGCTGAGAGAAGAAGGGAAAAAAAAGGGGACATTAAGGATGTCATTCAATTTTGGTGGTTTAATTTGTCCTAAATAGAAAGCATGAACACTAATGTCTAGCCCAGTTCTTCAATATAATCCTGTGAATCATAGCAATGATCCATCTCAGGATGGTAGGGGTGACACAGCTCATTCCAGAGCCCCCCCACAGCTAAACATGGGGCGTGTAGAAATAATGCTACAGGACAAGTCCATCATGTGTCAAGACAATGTGCTCAGTCCCCCAGGTGAGGGAATTGGGTCTTTAGCTCAGCAGACTAGTCCTCTTGTCTGGTAACTCTCACAGGCTCAAACCCAGTAGACATGCAACACAGCAGAACCAACCGATAAAAGTTGTACAGTATATAAAACTACCTGAAAAGTTAAAGTGTCTAAACTGTATGCATTTCAACTAATGTTGGGAACTGGAACACCTGAGCGATGTACACGCACACGCGCACGCACACACGCATCTGAACCTCGATGAAGCAAGACAGTAATGTCTGAGCCAAGTCAAAACAATGTGCGTGGTCATCATAATTACAACACTCTTTGGTAAACAAATCATCTTCCCGCAAATTCATCTTCTGGGTTTCACCATTATAACAGGTTGAACAGTTGTTTCCTTTAAAAAAAGGGATGCCTGAAGCAGCCCTGGGCCTTTTTACCTGCAATATCCATCCTGCACAAAGTTCACACAACATGCCATCATTGCTTTGAAGGGAAAAGGCTTTATTCACCATGCTATAATTAAAATACTCATCTGTTAATGATGTTTTATTAACCACATACTAGTTGTCCATCAGCATTTAAAATGAATTAGTTTTATTATACCATTATTGTGCCTGGGCTGTTTACAGAGCCAAAACACACTGGGGTATGCATGAAAATTTACGGCTTCTAGCAGTTGGGGTTATTCTCATTAGGCCCAGTTTGTTTTATGCAGTATAAGTGTTATGTAAAAACGTGCTATTAAAATTACATTCCCGTGTGTTTGTTTAGCAAAACAGAATCATTAGGTTTTTTGTTTTTTTTTTCTTTCAAGCATCAGCTTGATCCACAATATCCCCCAACTCAACCATGTACTGTCCATAAGGAAGCCATCAGCATTCAGCCCTGCAGTTAAACAAATTACTGAACATAAAATTGAGCATTTTATCACTTAACGCTGATGTCCCATTACCAGCACAGAACCAAATGGACACGACCTCCCACCCACCCTTGTCAAGCTAACAATACATACAACAACAACAACAACAACAACAACTTCAGTAACGAGGTACATAGCTACATGAGGTATGAAGCAGCTTGGGCAAAGCCAGCACAGCACCTGAAGAGACACACCTGCCAAGAATGATGTCCTCACAGCCCGTGGTTGTCACAAAGATGTTTCCCTCCTTACAGGCCTCCTCCATTGTGGTCACCTCATATCCTAAAAAAAATAAAATAAAAAATAAAAAAAAACCCCGATTTTGATTCCTTACCTTTTTACTCAGGCCCTCTTGTCTACATCCAAAAGGAGGAAAAAAAATGAACGGTTCAACTCAGACTACACGTACCATATACGCTGGCTACGAACTAATCCAGTGTATAAAGTGACCTCCAAGGACAGGGGGTGTAATACAGCTTTTGGTCTATATCCGCCACATTAGCTGACCCTCAAACTAATGTTCAACTTTTGGGCCTAGGCTTGACCTGTGGACACTTACGATTTGGGCCTAGAACAGGCACAAGTCAATAAGTATAATTTTAAATGAAATGAAACTAAGTGTTTTATGTACCGTATCCTACTATATGACAGGTCGTTTTATAATTTGATTAATTAAGTAAATAAGATGAACACAGAGTTTAGACCAGTGCTGTGGAGTTGGAGAGTTTTGTGTACCGATTCCACAGCCCTGGAACTGGAGAACTAAAGAATAACAGTGGCATAAGAACATGAAGCCTACTAACGTTTTAAGGTAGCACCTGCTTCAACATGGAATACAGATCTGGGTGTACCAGGAGTAACTGGTGCCTAAGAGTGATTAAAACGAAGAATGAGTAACATATTCTGCTAAAGAAGCACTTATGCGTACTACAGTTTTTTTAAATCATCATCAGAAGTTCGATTGCAGTTACTGAAGTTTATCTTGCTACATAACTCTTCAATGAACTACATCTGTGTCATCAGCGCTGTAGTAAATGATAGATGCTATCATCTATGTTTATACTGCGGAAAAAAAATTAAAATACATGTTAAAATTCAATGTGATTGTATGAGAAAAGAGCGTTCATTTGTGTTTTTCCGTTGTGCTCCAGTATCAGTTACGTCAAAGCTGTGCAAACAACCATCGTGTTCAGTTTAACGCATACGTCACAAACCGATCCCTGTCTACGTTACTCCAATGCTGAAGTCTACACACAAAAGTTATTTGCATTATCATAATAGATGAACATGAAGACACACACACACACACACACACACACACACACACACACACCTTCCATTGCAGCCTGCAGAGCGTTTATGGGGTCGATCTCCGTGACGATGACCCGCGCACCAAACCCACGGAGTGCCTGTACGCAGCCCTTGCCAACATCACCGTAGCCGGCTACCACGGCAACCTTGCCGGCGATCATCACGTCCGTGGCACGTTTGATCCCATCGATCAGGGACTCTCTGCAGCCGTACAAGTTATCAAATTTGCTCTGAGAACAAGAGAGGGAAAATATTGGGATGGGGGTGTCAAGCCACCAGCCAATAGGCAGAGGGGAGGAAGGACTAAAATTTAGCCCTTAACGACATGATAGCTGAACTGGTTCAAATCTACCTTGGTGACTGAGTCATTGACGTTGATGGCTGGAATCTTGAGGTCACTATTCTTCAGCATCTTGTAGAGGTTGTGAACCCCCGTGGTTGTCTCCTCAGAGATTCCACGAATTCCTGGAGGCAAGTGAACAGGAAGCCTTCAGGGAAAGAGCCGTGATCCACAAACCAACCAGCTGGGAACAGTAGCTGCCCAGTGCAAGTCTCCCTAAACTCAAACCACTTGCACTGCATCGCCAACAAAACTCATGCGTTCCTCAGAATATATTGCTCAAATTCCTCAGATGAAATAAACCCTCCTGTGACCTTGCTGGAGACATGTGTTCCAGACAGTGGGTGGGAGTGTATACCGGACAGTGGGGGGGGGGCTTAAACACACTACTCTTCCTCTATTCATTTCAATATGCAAGGCTTGCCGGTCTTTAGTAACACGGAGTTCAGTTCCCCCTAGCGAACATTCATCAGAATGACAAGGTCTGATCAACTCATGGGAAGTATCTGTCAGATTCAAATGGAGATACTTTACAAGCCTACACAACTAACAGGGAGAAGGCGTGATATATGACCACCTGATATGAAGTCCAATTTTATATCAAAATGTGTACAAATAACTAAGTTTACCACTGTGTTAAAACCACATCAATTACAGAGAAAGAAATGTGTGTAAAAGTCTTCTTACATTGTGTAAGAACACTTCTTTTACATTTCTTTACAGAGTTTAAATCGTCTTAGAGCTTACTGATCACTCATCTATTTTTCACAGACCAGGAAGGTCTCAGTCCTGCTCCACACTGGAACCAAGAATGCTTTGAACATGCAATTTCAGAGCAGCATTCTTTTGTGTGTTCCACACCTCATCATCATAAAGTCAAGAGAAAAATATTCTGTCTCATGTATAAATGTGGACTGAATGCAAACAGCATATAACATCAACATCTCTGATGTTGTTCAGTCACAATCACCCATAGTTCAAGCTACTACCACCACCCTCTCAGTTCAATCTCAGTGTGGCAGCAGAACATTTGACACGTGAGAAATGCTGCTGTTGATCTCTGCATCTCTATGGTTCTGCAGACCCAATCGGACAATAACAATGTCAACACCTAATTTACTGTTATGTTCCAATCAGCACAAACCTGCTAGAATGAGAGCAACGATTGGTGGAGGAAGGGGGTTGGGCAGGAACAGGATGTCATAACGAGTGAACATAGTCCACTAATAAATGGACACACTGATTATCTCAAGATAAATACAGGATCAAAAACCTGAACACCGACCAACACGTTAATGTGTAGCTAGCAGGATGTGAGCCCAGTATCCAAATGAAAGCCAAGCCAGACTTGAATGCTTTACCTGCCAAAAGCTTGGGGTACTTTTGGTGCACCAGGTTGGTGAGATCTCCTCCGTCATCCAGGATCATGTTGAGGGGCTGGCCATCTTTGAAGTACAGCGTCTGCTCAATGCACCAGATGTACTCCTCATCTGTCTCACCTTTCCACGCATACACTGCAACACGTTTGCGTCACATTTACTTGCAGAGCAGATGCCTTCATTCGCTGCAGGAACGCGATTTTAAATGCCTTCTACATCAATCTCAAGTTCTACATCTGAAACCCTCAAAGGACTTTGGTCCATCTTCCGTTTGGGTAATTGGTCACGGCCCTTAACCACAAATGCAACTGTGTCCCAGAACAAACTGAACTAAACTGGTGAATCTGTAACCATTTCCCTTAGCCATTTAATGAGGAATTACACAAGGCTTAAAAACGTAGGGCTCAAGGCTTTACCTACGACCACTGAGACAGGGGCTGCAGTAGAACAGCCAGCAAGAAAGGAGAAGGACGTGCCATAGCCCATTTTGCTGCTTTTACCTCAGACTAAGACACACAAACCCCAGTGCTCAAGATTAAGGTCTTCAACGCAGTCAGCACTACATGCTTAAATAAGCACAAATGATGCACATCATTCATCTAATTGGGATAGATCAGGTACATTGTTTATCTGTTATCACTACACGTTATCACTGAGTGTGTGCGCACACACCCACATTCTACCCCCATTCATGGAAAGAACACAGATAGGAACATGCTGTTCCAAACACAAAACAGGACAATGACGTTTACCTGGGACTCCAGCCTTGGCAATCGCAGCGGCTGCATGGTCCTGGGTGGAGAATATATTGCAGCTGGACCACTGAACCTGCAGGTGGATTGTGGGACAGCGGGGTGGGGTGGGGGTACTGAGAGATTGGTACAAAAGGTACAAAAACACAGAATTCTGCTTCACAACTCTACTGAAAACAAGGTCTCCTTAGAAAAGATCAGAGCTCCACAGAGCAGAAAGCTCTGTTGCACAGGAGACATTGTGGAAGAAGGAAACAGATCAACACATATTTTCAGTCATGCAGGTCTTCTCACAGAAATTCCAACATCAAACATGCATTACCACCATTTGTTCTGGTTCAACTAGCCATACGAATTTTTTAAATCTACTCAAAGTGAAAATGAAATGCACAAATACTTCAAATCCAAATGACCTATGAGATTCTAGTTTTTAACGTACAACCAAAGAAAACACAAATTCCACTGCTGCAACACACAGCCGTAACATATTAATATAGTGTATATACACTTTAAATCTGGAGAGCAAAACATTGTCCCACGTCACTGAGAGACATTTCCTTGTAAAATGTTTTCAAACTTGCACAGAACAATTTCATAACTGCCACAGTTGGTACAAGACCAGGGACCATGTGAATCACATCAATATCTGATAAATAATAAGGTGTCTTCCCGGGCATTCACAGCCGTATCATGTTCGGACTTAAAGGTTAAGGTGCCCCAGAAAAATAACGCCTGTTCTTTCACATGCTTCGTTACTTGAGGACCACGACGTGGCACATCCCTGCAGTTTTCACACGCCTCGCTGTGACCAGCTGGGATTCTCAGCAGGTGTTGTTGGAGCAGTGCTTCTCACACCCATGTGATTGTGTCAGCTGGTGTGCCCGGACCCCTCCGCGCCCCTGCCCCACACGCCTCACCTCGGCACCCAGGGCCTGCAGCGTCTCGATCAGCACAGCCGTCTGAAGGGTCATGTGCAGGCAGCCGGCGATGCGAGTTCCTTTCAGCGGCTTTGTCTGGCCGTACATCTCCCGCATCTTCATCAGCCCTGGCATCTCGTTCTCGGCAATGGTGATGGCCTTGCGGCCCCATTCCGCCAGGCTGATGTCGGCTATCGTGGGTCACAAGAATCTCAGTGTACTCCACTTGATCGGTTACAGCCCCCTCCCCTTACCCCTCCCATGACATGCACATTTATTCTTTGCTGCTGCTGACATCAACAGCAAAGCATGTGTGAAGAAGTAGATGTGAAGACGTTGGGGAGCATCTAGCACCTATCAGTAAACACAGGTCATCTAGATCAACAGATGCACTAGTGAGTCTGCACACACTGGCCATACTACACTGAACACTGCTTTCACTTCTGGCATTCAAAGCATCCACTTACTCTGCACATTGCTAACAGTCTACAGTGCTGCCCATTTACCAGCTAAAGTGCCATTTAGTAGGTTATACTCAACGCAACGAGGCCACTGTAATTGTGCACAAAATTATAAAAACTTCAAGGTTCCATGATAGGAGCACTTTTTCCAGATCAATCACCCAAAATCGTAACGTCCTGCAATGGAGTTGAAGATTTTCTCTAAGGAACGTCTGAAAATGTGCACGGTATTAACTTACTACGTTAACCATTCAGTCTAAGCTGTATGAAGACTTGGCTGCATTTCAGTCAAAGTCCCAAGTTCAGCTTTTATCGGCCCACGTGCCTTCTTGAACAGTGCTTCTGTGTATTATATTTCGTCCATTCGCTTGGAGCCGTCAATCAATAAAAACGCTGAGCCTCTCGCGTTGTATCTCGGGTAAAGTAGTTTTCAACAAGCCTGTGTAACGCACTTTCATAATCCCGAGTTACGAATCTGACTACATATACCATGATGCAAAAATATTTCCCTCTTCGAGACACCACGTGCTCTTAAGATGTAGCCCTGCGTTAAACATTTACTTACTTAGTAACTAATGTGGCTTATAAAAATTTTGGAGATGGCATTAAAGAGCGGAGCAACATAGAGCTTAATGGTATATTTTAGCTATCTCACGTATGTGGTGCACAACGCAGGCAACAACAGAAACCAGCTAACTGTTACCATCTGCTATCAATGGTGGGGAAAACGCGGGGTGCAAATTATTATTTATAAATGTCACATAGAATCGTTAAATTAGCAATTCTGTATTATGGCAATATAGCATAGGGTTTAGAAGTTAAACAATCGACAACGAAGCTTTCATTATACTACATATTATGGCTAGCAAGCCAAGGTTTCATTTTAACACTTAGCTAGAAAATATTTAAAATGATAAGTACACTTTGTGTGATCTCTTACTTACCAACTTTGAATGGCAGCTTCTCCGACATGTTTACGTTCCGAACACTCTGCAGACGCGGTTTAACTCGAGCGCCGACAGCTGTCAGGAGAGCAGAGAGAAATCAAATGGGAACACTTGATTTTAAGTAGTGTTACTCACACTCATATTCATGAGCTCTTTCTGGCAGTCTATTGGATTCAAAGAAGACCGCCCACTTACTGTCAATCAAACCATCGGCCAATCAAAGCACGAGCTTTCAGGGTTTTTTTTTTTTTGAAGCGAGAACAATTTTTCTTATATAGAAAATGCGTAAAGTTGCAAATGTTACACACTTCCGGTGATTTACGATTTATGACACCATGACGTAGATCTTGTGTACAATATATTAATTCAAACTAAGATCTATCAATATAAATAAAAAATTACATGTTTTACAGATTTACATATGGAGTTTAATATCATAATATTTAGTATTATATTATAATTATATTTATATTTTATGCTATGGTAATAACGCTTCGGTTACAGACCTGAGGTTCTGATTGTGTCCAGCTGTTACCCGTAAGACTTGAGCACATTGACGGCATGTGGTAGGACCAGGTGTGTCATTTGCTTATTAAATGTGACGCTTGTCATCTTTTAATGTAGCACAGACGCAAGCGCAAATTCATATTCGTTCCATTCGCACGTCACAGTAAAGTCGGACATGCATGCTAAAAAAATTCGGAACGGCAATTACAAAAAGTGGAAGTCATTTCAAAGTGGTGAGCAAAACTGTTGTGCGTGAAAATGTCTTATAAAAACCTTTTTACTTTGTCTTGCAGCTGTTTTCCTCCCGTCAAAATCAAATTTTATACGATATGCAAACTGACTCAGTGCAACAAACGGATTCAAATAGGGGTAATAACATTGATTTTAAGGACATATCTCGCAAATCCTGTTTTCACTTTAATAAAGTACTGAAGCTTTACTAAAGCCATAATTTTAACATTCCTGATTCACCAACATGTTCTGTAGTGATTCAGTTTCATACTTGAAACACTATTGCTCTTCACCTGGTTTAAGTGGGAACTGTCAGAACCATAGACAATAATACCTTTAGTGTTGTTGCAAGGCTGGCTTGCTAGAAGCACATAAAAAAACCTACCTGATCTCTATTATGCACAAATTTTAAACAAAATATTGTAGCCTACTTATCAATTTTGTTCAACACTATGTAAATATATTTAAAAAAATTACTGTTCATTTTCCCCCAGTACAAAGGCAATAATGAATAAATTATTATCATACACAGGGATATTCCTTGTAGATAATCCAAATCTAACCAGCAAACAGTACTGTAACTCTTAGTAAACGGAATCTCAAAGTAAAGTAACGGGCAGTTTGTTTTTTGGCAAAGACCCAAATTTTTTCCTATCAAAGCAGAACACAAGCAGCAAATTTATTTGGCAAAAGGTTTAATTCAGGTGTACCATAAGAACAAGGGCAGGTGGTGATAATGAAGGTGAGAGATCTGAGAAACAAATGGGGGGGGGGGGGGGGAAAAAAAAATGGTTACAAAGACTGCCCGGGGATAGGACAGGCCAACTGTTATATGCATGTTCATGAGGAACAGCCATTTTACAAAGAATATACATATTTTACATATTTTAAGGGGAAAAATAGACAATTAGAAAACAAGCAGCCTTAGGAGGAACTCTGAACTAAAAAAAAAAAAAAAAAAAGAAAAAAACCCACAACCTTGAAGAACCGTTACTGTTAACATTAATATCTGGAATAATACAATCACTGCCTGCCTTTTATAACACACGACCCTACTTTAAGTTTTTTTTAAACCACACCACACTTCACTCGAAGGCTTTTGAAAAATTTAGTGTTAAATAGATTTTATTATTACTAATGAGAAAAACACAAAAAGGAGGGCTGCAGGAAGTAATTGAACATTTTTTCATAGTGGAGAGGGAAAAAAAATGTGTAGTTCAAGGAAAACAAATTGGCACAACGTGGGCAATTTTTTTAAGTTTACCATTTACAGTCACTGCGGTATTTCAAGACATTTATATTCCATCTTATATATAGTTGGCCAAAATATTTTCTCTCTAATCCAATAAAATATGCAAAATGTTTTATGCAACATCCAAACAGGGAAGTTGGCAATTTTGCAAAAGGAATTACACTGTCGAGCTATGGTGTTTACCCATTTTAATATCTTCCTGCAAGTAACGCCAACTACAAAATTTCTTTCATCTTACATCTTATATATCACACATATGAAGAGAAGCAAAGACCTCAATGTTTACAGGCCTCAGACTTTAAGGATGAAAAAAACAGCACTTATATCAATGGGGAAAAAGTAAAAACCATATGTTGTTAGAAGCAGCATCCTCCATTTTACTTCTCACAGAAGTGGCCGCCCTCGCTGTTTTAGACAGAAAAGCCATCATCACCCTACACTGCTATGGGCTGACAGCTACAGGTCTGAAATAATCTTATTTTACTTAGTTCCTGCAGATACAAAACAAGCAGATGAAAGCAGAGTCCTTCCCATCTGTTTAAGGTGACAATGTTGACCCCACCCTCGTAGCGACTATATGGCTTCGGCCCACGCCTCGAGGTCTTTCATGTCATCCTCGTCTTCCTCTTCCTTTTTCTTTGCTGCAAACAAAGGCATGACACAATCAGAACTTCTGCACATGACCTGAGAAGCAGTGCTTACCACAGCACCAGCACAAATACACAGATGGCTTCTGGGCACTAAGGAGCAGAGTATTAAGTTATTTAAAGTAATTAAAACCGACAGAAGGCCAGCCATTTGTACACATCCGCATTCACCCCAAGTGAAGTTATTCCACTGCTGCTAAGATGGAGACCTTTTAGAGACTAGCTGCTATCAACAATGGTTATCAGTAATGCTGTTGAACTGTACAGGTCTAGGCAAGCCAACAATACGCCATTAACGCAGTCAAGCTCAAAATCAGTGTAGAATGGATGCGCATGGATTTCATGTTAGTTTTACACTTTTACACAATGTTCTAAATTGGTTTTGTTTTCTATAGCTAAAGAATATTCAAATGTTCAAATGGGGAAGAAACATAGGATGATATACTGATGGCATACATTCTAGGAAAGAGAACTTAAATCAAACCAGAACAGATTTGTTTGAAGCAACTTATAAAATAAATTGAAATATGATTTTTGTAAATTATTTTCAAGCCAAACCAATGGGACATTCTACACAAAATAAATTGATGGCAACTACAAGAGTACATTATACAAAAACTGCCCTCAGTCTTGACACTGGAGCTCCCTATGAAACAACTGGTTGTATAAATTACACTACAGGGTTTTTACCTGGTCTGACAGGTAATGACGTGGATGGCACATTGGGTAGGGGTACATTCTCCGTGCCACCAATTTCCAGCAGGTTTTTGTCCAGCTCTTCCTGTTCCAACTCTTCCAATTCTGCCATGAGTTCATCCTGGAATAAAATTTTTAAAAATCCAATTTATTGTCACGTATAAACCTAGCCGTTATATATTTTTTTAATTTTCATTACTTTTTTTTTTTTTTTTTTTAAGAAAATCTTACCAATCAAAATAAGCTGTGAAGAGGGTGATCTACGGGCAGATTCAATTCAGTTATGTATACCCAATAACTGCTAAGCAGTCAGCGAGCCTCTGCTTAGTGTCTCGTCCAATATTAAAGAAAATGAAAACCCAAATGCAATATTATAAATAACCCACATGTGTGCAGCAGGTATGGTGTAAAAACATAAGCATGCTTACCTCGTCAAACTCTTCCCCAAAACCAACCGGCTTTGAAATGGCATCCGAGATTTCCTGTGCCAGCTCCTGTTGCTCCGTGATGTCCTGCATCAAGTCATCCACCTTGTCAATGTTCCTAAAACACAGCGAAACAGGCATCAAACAGCCCGTTTTAAAAACGCATCAACCACCGTTTAAAGCAGTGAAAGCAGCAATGTTATCTATAATTCTTTTATTTGGATGGCCAAACCTTTAGGTAAGACAATTTATGTATCTAAGACAGTATAACCCATCTACACTGCTGGGTGTAATTACATTATTTAAAGGTCAAACAGACAGTCTCCTTTAATAGTGTCATCCAAGAGGAAACAAGGCTCAGCTAAGAACAGATGGCTACTTATATTTAAGAAAAGAAACACGTTCTGGACTAATCAGTGATACCTATGGTACCTTAAATGTTTCAAAATGAAAGCTTAAAAATAGCAACAGAATAAATAGCAATATATATAAAAATAGCAATAGAAACAGAAAATGAGCAGTTACATGTTTTCATGGGCAGCCTTCATGGCATTAGCAGCAAAGCCCATGTTCTTGAGCACTTCAGTGTTCGTGTTGGCGTTCTCTAGCGCCTCCCGCTGGAACTCGATGGTGGAGAGCGTGCCGTCAATCTGTGCCAGTTGCTTCTCATACCGCTTCTTCCGCTTTAGGGCCTGCAGAGCGGCTGCGTGAGGCAGGAGACAGAGCACGTCAGCCGCACAGCGAAACTACGTGAGTGTTAACAGCGGGCAGCGCCGCATCTTAGACAACATTAGTGCATGAAGCATTATTATGTCCCTCCTGTGTTACACACAGGTAACTACCACTTCAGCAGCAGCCAGTTAACTGTTTAAAGGGGGGGGGGGAGAGAGTACCTGGGGGCTTAAAGTACTGTTATACCACACACAAACATTTCATATCTGGATGAAACAAGAACAAGAAAGTATTAATTTCCCTTCGGGTTTAAACGCAGCTGTTTCGGGTGAACAGATATGAAATCTTCAGAGGATTTTGGCCACAGAATTATAACAGGTATGCATTTTTTTTTTTTTTTTTTTTTTTAATTGTGAGATGTCTCTGCTTTTAAAGGTGAATTCATACAATTTTGACCAGCTGATTTCAAATGTGTAGGAGAAATCTGGCCATCACGTCAGAGTTTTTCACAAATCAAATCACAAGTTTAACTGGTTTTACAACAGAAAAACTGGTTTTACAACAGAAATACAAAGTCCGTTTGGTTACACTGCATAGAAAAGTTTCAGATATAAAAAATCTTAGAAACAGATCATGATGTTCAGATGTTTATAATGACAGATGACAGAGTCCTGATAAAAATGAAACATCAGATGATGTTCGGAGTAGCCTCCGGAGCTGTGCTGAACCTTGGCAACTCAGTGGTCAAGTGCTTTGGCAGCTGGAAGGCCAGAAGGGATGTGGCTGGAGGCCTTACCCTCCAGGATGGT
>JABJVR010006045.1:0-12863 GCA_025773905.1 Chitala chitala | reverse complement strand
CAGACAACTTTAGATAGCCTAAAATATTTGTTGGATATAAAAAGTCTGCGTGAAGAAAAGATACATACGTTCATACAGAGAAATCATTGCACTAATAAAACAAACACTTCAACTACATTGAGCAGCCTGACAAGAAATAAAATACTGCAAATAAGTGGCATTGAAAGACTGGTTGTCAAACCGTCATGACCAAAAAACGCTCTCATTTTTATTTCCATATAAAAGCCTTTTCCATTCCTTGTCTCCTGCTTGCTCTCTTCCCCCTCCTCATCACGAAGACAATATTAAAAGGAAATTCTGCATCAATTACTTGAAGAGAACAAGTAGATTTTGTGAGGTAGAAGCACACGGGGTAAAATATTCCAGTTAATTGGCACCTAGGATAAGCACTCTGAACTCCGAACAGCCTCTCACACAGCACAAAGAATGAGACGGCCCATCACTCACAATGGCTCTCTATACCCTCTGCTTGGAAAATGGCTGGAAACCCAGCAGAGGCAATAAAAACACAGTTATTGATGGCTTTCCTGGTTCACACCAAACTCCGTGTAATTACAAACCAGGCTCCACTTCTGCTGCATTAATTGGCAGAGGAGAAAAGGCACAATGCTGATTCCTTTCAAGGTTAATTTAACACAAGACAACAGCCCTTATTGTCACTTTCCACTTTCTTGCAATCAAGCCAACCCAGCAAGAAGGCACAGCAAAATATTCTCCCTTTCTAAACAAGTGTAGCTCTTTTCTCCCACCTCAGACCACAGAGGCAATTTTGTTTGTTCTCTCAGGAAGTAAAAGAAAAATACGGAAAAGTAACGTGACTTCACATACACATAATGACATTCGTTCTCTGTGATTGTTTAGTTACTCTGCTGATGTACCAGCTGGACAAAGCAAGACAGTTGCTCCTTTCAGCCGGTCAGGATATGTAATGAGCGACAAACTGGACGCATTATCTCCCCGCATCTCTACCTGACGCCTTTCTGACAATCAGCACCTAGCTCCTAGCACAATATGAAACTAAGTGGCCATATGCAACTTGTTTCCTACGTCAATCCTAGGACCACAGTGTTTGCCATTTTCCTTTGTCAGCAGAGAGAATGGACAGCATTCATCAGCAAAGCACTCCTTCTGTCTTTCTCTTAGCATGACTTCTATATTAAACAAAATCCTCTAAATAGTGTGTGCTGGAACAGTGCAAAATATTGCTTTTTATAGGCATGCCCACAGATAAGTTAATGATGCTACCTCAAAGACGATTATTCACCTTAACCTTCATTCACAAACAAAAGGTATATAAAAACAGCACTACATCATTTATTGTGTTAAATTAATAGCAGGGAGATGAAACACATTAACACCCAAAAACATGGAGTATATGACAAAAGCCATAGTCCGAGTTAAAATCTAAGTTAATCACAATAACAGTAATTTTAAAAATAACTTCCCCACTTGCAAGGTTAATAACACAAAATTGTAGCTCAGACATCTTTCAGATCTACTGATTAGTATATTGAGCTCAATCAACACCAACATGTGTGTGTGTGTGTGTGTGCAGAGAATGCAAATGTAAGAGCTCGACTCAGAAAGGAAGGCCAGCACACTGTTACACCTAGGGCTATATGCACCGCCCACCAATCTGAAAAGCAGTAACCTCTGGTGCTACACTGGCCGCCTCATCCACTCCTAGTTCATAACAGAAAAATTCACTTCAGTGTTTCCTGCCAGAGACAGAAGCCCATCGGTTATGGCACAGGAACAGGATGAGCTGAGCACTCGCACCCGTTTGGCTGCATCGCCGGGGTGCTCCTCTACATTGAGGCAAGTGGCCCTGATGCCTGCAGGACGTCACTGTACATTCAGTAAACTCGTTCCTTGTCATCACATGACACAGTTAAAAGGAGATGAATAATGAAGGGAAAAAAAACCCACAACTACACTGATAAATAGCCAGCATTTGACCATATTCACCTCAAAGGCCTCAAACTATAGCTGAGTGACATCACAATGTCTTAAATCCAAACCATCCAATAATTCTGACAGCCAAAACAGGCAAGGCTTTGGTGCCCAATGACAGCAGTTTTAAGATCAAAAGCCTTAGATTATTTTGGGTAAAGAACACGCAGGTGAAAGCCTGCATCATTTTGCAGCAGCGAGGACTGAAGGGTCTCCTACAGAGAGAGAGAGACTGAGAATCTTATTAGCACAATAATCTCAAAGTAATCTCAAACAATAAAAACAGTCCTTAATTAAATCACTTGAACAAAACAAAGCTTATACGATTTGTAAAAATGCTCTAAACTATCTTACCATCTTGTTTTAGAGACGAGTGTATCAGCTATGTAATTACTTGGGGTAATATTTTATATCAGGATGAAATGAAGATGTGGCAAGTAACTGGGAACACTTTAGAGGGCAAATGCATACAGCATATACAGTATGTTATACTGTCAATTTGTTCAGGTTTCACCTAATGTTGCACAGTCCATCACATTTTTGAGTGCATTAGTTCCAAAACAAGTTATGAAATCAGAAAAATCATAAATAAATAAACAAATACATAAATAGGTATGTTGGTAAAGGCACACAACTTAATGCAACACCTAACTGAAAAACCAATTTAATTTTTGGGTAGCCTACATTAAAATCTAATGGCAACTAACAACTAATACTGAGGATTCATTTATGTAATTTAGCATGCTTTGTATCCAGTTGTAGACATCCTGTGTATAGTGGACATTCCCACTTCTCCCCATGCCTTGTTTTTCTTTTAGGTCTGTACAGAAGATGTGCATATTTCCACTTTAAATTAAAAAAAAAAAAAATACTGGTGATTCTGTTGTCTGAAGGTAGCTGAAATTTGTAACTCTTTAGGGAGCTGGACAGGCGACTCCTTTGTCGAGGAACAGTCTACGTTTAAGGCTTGCTGGAGGCTGCTTCAGGAACACGGCCCCTTCTGAATCATGGCAGGCTTCAGGTTCAGATCTCTCACCCCAATGCCAGCTGTGCCACACGAGATAAGTGCCATGCTTCCATTTTCTCAATTACCAGTGCCATGTCTCAGAACATTACAATGGAAAAACTGCTTACCTTATTATATCATAAGAAAGAAAAAGAAAGATTCGGGTAAACACTCCTTTATATCTTTTGTTCATTAATTCACATTTATACCACACTATATGTTAGAAAACATCTCTCTGTTTTTTCCTGATGTAAAGCCGGACATCTATTCTTTATTATTCTAAAAATACACATACCATGACGTTACTGGTAGATTGTACCCCTTGGTAGTCGTGTCTAGTCTCTGTAATTACTGCTTACAGCTACACAGAGCCTAAATTAAAATAGTTTCAGACAGGACAGAAACAACACAAATTTATTCTGAAAGGTGCAGCACTGTAATTGCTGAATAGATGTACAAACACAAGTAAACAATGGCAACCAGTGAAATACATAGCACATTGTGCTGAGTCTACACCATGCACCTCATCAGAATGCGCTTTCTTCATTAGGATTTATAGGCTTTCCAGCTGACACAACATCCATGGACACGGGTACTGTCATCACTTACTGCACTCCGTTTTGTTTGTAAAAGCCGAGTGCTCTGACACGCTGCACACCAAAACATCACCTCCAAGGGGAAGTTTCAGTGCTACGTACAGAATCCACAAAAACTCAGGAAAGCATTACAGGCTGTACTGATGAGTAAATAAATTAAAACCGTAGGCTCAAGTTCCAAGCGAGAGATTCAAACTCAGCCTTATCAAGGGCCGCAGAGAACAGACACTTTGCCTGTTAGACAGCACAACCACTGTACTTTCTCATTAGTAGCCTGAGACATCCTGGTTCTGTCAAGTCAGCCCAGTCAACTGAAGAGACTCCTGCGAGCTGGGCTGAAATAGCTCACATCATAATGTGTCTGATCACAAGGTAGAACTATTTTGGGAATGTTTTCATTTAACTCAAATGTTGTTCCATGACCTGGATGACTGAGAATCTTCACAGACATTTTCATTTACCATTTTAAAATGGGAAAGCATCAACAGAAAGATATTACCCAAAAAAATGTATTATTTTGAGTGGTAGTGGTAAAAAAAACTCAACAGATATTCAAAAACAATATGTAGTGAGTATTATTAAATTCCGAAAAATTTTCTGAAATAACTCGTAAAAGTCAGCATTTAATGAAAATATCCCGCCCTGGGTGTCCCCTGCCCTGCGTCCTATGTGTTCTGGGATGGGCTCCGGGCTTCCCCGCGACCCTTAACGGGATGAAGTTGTATAGAAGATGGCTGGATGGATGACTGACTGACTGACTGACAGACAATCTAAATAACATTTACATTTTATTCATTTAGCAGACGCCTTTGTCCAAAGTGACTTACAAGTATAACAGTACACGTGCATGTCACAAACGAGGTTAAACAGTATTAGAGAATCTACTAACAGTAAGTGCTGTTCTATCATCAAAGTGAACTTGATTAAGTCTGGCAATTGTCACAACGTCATTCAAGTAAAGCATAAACAAATGAAACTGAATTAACGACACAAACTAAATAACCTTATTGTCACCATTCCTATGAATAGTCAGAACTCAAAGTTTACTTCACTTGAAACAGCTGCATTTTAGATGAAGAGCAACCTTGCTGTAAGCATTCATAAATCGATGAATTTGTCATAAGCCTGAAGATGGGAGACTTCATGGAAACAGACAGCAGTTTTTTTCCTCTGTTCAGGCTATCACAAAGAAGTAAAGAGTGGTCATTCCTGCAAACAGCTGAAATGAAATTGACAGCTAGATTGGAAAGCTTTCCACCTGAGGCAAGCGCAATGGACAAGAATCTGTTCTTATAGAATATTGAATGTCCCTGAAATATGTTCACAGATTAAACCTGGTTGGATTGAAGGTCACGTTTCTAAGTGGTTGAGCTCAAGAAGTGCATAAGCCTGCCTGAATTTCAGTCTGGCTGGGTTAGATGCTGAAACGCACCAGGGAAAAAGATCTTAAATTTGAGGAACTTTGATAAGACTGCAGCTTTGCTCGAAGAACCCAATAAATTCTCTGCATGGAAAAGAACACAAATTAACTGCTGCTCCAGATTCTGTCTTCACCTGGTACAGAAAAAAGTGTTGAAGCCACACTGATCTGTTAAATAAAAAATGCAGTGCATTAACAAAGTTGTGATACATCTATATTCAACAGCCTAATCAGGAAGCAGGGCAGGAACAATTAGGAGAAATGCAGAAAAATAGCTCTTGGGCTACAGGAGTAAAGATCGCTAAAAAAAAAAAAAAATCTGTATTACATTGTATAAAACTTTCAAATACAAGGAAAAAAAATTTATTCATGTCATTCTGAAAGGTCTGTCCAAAATCAATGGAAAATGAAACAAAAGACAGATGTCTTCCAACTCAGTTTCAGCAATAAACACACCTTACAAATGAGCAAATTATATTTTAAGAAGACTACCTTGTGATTTCAACAGCAACAACAACTTTAAACTGCAAATCTAAATACTGTCAGCAGCTGTCAATGCACTGCCAAGATGCAGGATGCAGCCCAAATATAGGAAGAGCACGACCTCACAATGGCAGAAATGAGTGAAAACAAGAGCACACATCAAATGAATGGAAGCGACTGTGGGACTTCATAGCACTCCTTAGGGCACCCCAGCATTGTTCTTTGGCTGTTCACCCAAGCAATCGCCATGTATTGGAAATGTAGAGCATTTCCTTTGAAACCTTTCTGGGAGGGTTTTTGAAGAGCTGTCAGGCAACCTGATGACATGCAGCCCTGCATGGTACTATGAACACGTTTTATCTGCTCAGAAAGTTTTTCTAAGAAAGCAGGGGGGAACATCATTAAAATATAAAAACAAAGTTTGTTGAAAAAGACCAATTTTCAAGCAATTTTCAAGTAAAGGCTCTGAATGTACCTGCTAATGTCTAAAAAAAAAAAACTATCTGCAAGCAATTATAACAAGACTTTTCGGGCCTATTAACAAAAGAAAGTTGCAATAAAAGATGGCACAATGACATTTAGGCCTATATTGTATATTGCTATTTATGCTTAAAGCTCCTACTAAAACACAGTAGTCTATCACATTAACATGATTCTGTTATGCACTACACATTGTCATTTTATATTCATATTTTATATTAGAAAACAAACATGCAGGCTAGGGGTGACAGCCAATACTGAACAGGCGTGCTTTGTTACCTCTGCATTTGTGTAGGCAGGCAAGTTCCATTTGCTTCTATAGTAAGTGCCTTGCATTGGAGGGGTACACTTTGACAGTCAAATAATGCATTGGACCTTCTGCACTAGTAATGGAAAGATGAGAAACAATGACAGGAGAATGAGTTGTCATTATAGTCTATATGCTGGAACTAAATGGAAAGCATTTTCCATTCTTTTCAATAAACTGACAAACTTTTTCTCCTTACTGCTTGAGCTGCTGTCCCAAAACGTGGCCACACTTTAACTACAGCCTTGATTAAACCCCCTTTTCTGAAAGCACAGCCTTATAGAACCAAGAACCTCCTGAATTTTCAATCATTGATTAGAAATCCCAAGGCATCATGGAGGTGAGTTCTTTGGTTTTAATAGGAAATGTGTCAGTTCCATTCTCAATCAGCTCAGGCCTCTACTGCCCAATAAAGTCCCGTTTTAGGCAAGATTGTGAAAAGTTCAATGCAGTCCTGTCTGGCCCAGTTCAACTAAAATCTTGATGATAAGATTTTGTGAAAAAAAGGAAAGAAACTCTAAAAGGTTTCTGTCCACAGGAACATGTCTATAGTTCATGCTTACTTTCGGCCATGTGTTCCCTTTTGTTCCATTGTTGTAGACTGGGAAGTAGACACTGGAAGACTGCTGTTTATATTGATATTTACACAGCATTTTCCCTTCTAATATGGGACTGCAGGTATACCATGTACTAGTACTGTCCTCATTACTCCATCACATTTCCCCAGAGGAGGACTATAAGGCAAACACACAAAACATCCCATAGCACTACATACACTGGCATCAAAATGAATAGCTCAAAAGTTTATTTTTAGTCATGCACGCCCAAATCGAAAAGCAAAAACACATGCAAATATTGTGCTTTATTAGTATTTAGTAGGTCCTCTTCCACAGATTTTTAAAGCAATTCAAGCTAGTTTCCCATGCATTCTTTAACGCTGTCCTATTCATTGCTGACAGTATGTTGGACTCACTGATCAGTGCCGTATCCACTGCACTTACTGATTCCATACGAAGTCAAAGGAAGTCGTACTTATTTTAGCTGCTGTCATACAATTATTTAACAGTCTTGATTCCTGTGGTTTTAAGTGATTGGTGGTCTTTCTCTAGTTATTTCACATTAAAAACACACAAAAAACAGTTGTTAGACACCATTTTTTCCACTATCAGTGTATATAAGTAAGCGAACACTAAATATTCAATTTGTTAATCACACTAGAATGTTTTTAAACACAGGTCATTGTGAGCTTCACAGATGGATGTAGAGCACAATCCACTTTAATGTACAGCCTGGGGACCAGCCATGCAGAGACCAGCATGCACTTAAGCCTTCTAATGACTCTTATCATGTTACATGATATAGGTTACTACATGTGATGCCTTTGCCACCTTGATAGAGGCTTCTCCACATTGTCTACATGGCCACTTCTTTCACTTTATGTATTGATGTATGTAGATTCCAGTTTCTGTTCCAACCACTGTAAAAATTATCTTCTTTTAATGTGAGAAATTACTGCCTGCCCTATATTGCACAAAAAACTTTTACTGTCATCCAGCTTCAAACCTCAACCCCACTGACACATTTTAACACACTAAAAATTTACTTAAAATAAATTTATTAGAACTTTTATTAATCCCATACGGAAATTACTTCTCTGCATTTAACCCACCCCAGGTGGAGGAGTGGGCAGTCATTATTTGTCACCCAACGAGCTAACACGGAGTGTCTTGCTCGGGGACACACTTGGTGACTGGGTTGGGATTCGAGCTGGGAGACTTCCGCATACCAGCCTGATATCCTACCCATTTAGCCACCTGGCAGCTCATATGCTTCTGTCATAGGCCCACCACAGCCAAATGATCCCAAATACTCAGTGAGTGAGTTCCAGGCCCTGTCGTAGGTCTCAGATGTACTCCAGTACAGTGGTGGGACTGGGCCTGGGGGTGCAGCCGAATACCAACTCAATTGGGGTGCGCAGCTTGCGGCCTAACATCAGCATCGCTGGCATAAATCCTGTTGACTCTTGGACTGCAGTCCCGCAGGCCCACAGGGCCACGGGCAGATACTGGTCCCAGTCCCTTTGATGCTGGTGGCTCAGGATAGTGAGTTGAAATGTGATTGTGCATATGAAATGCTCAACAAGGCCGTCACTCTGTGGGTGGAGTGGGGTAGTGCATATCTTCTTCACCCCCAGCAGCTGGCAGACCTCCACCATGATGACCAATTCCAAGTAGCGCCCCTGGTCACTGTGCAACGCCACAGGTGAAGGTACACCAAGGTACAGTGACTAATTCTGTGAGTTCTGTGTATCCATGTATATAATGTAAGATGATGCAATACAGGGCTAGAAAAGCAATTTATCTACTGTATCCACTTAACCAAACATGTTCTGATCAGATCAATGGGAAGAAAAAATGGTAATGAGGAAATAATTATCCACTTAACTGACTCCACTGAATTACACAATGATGAGTAGCAAGGACTTTAATGCGCAGTGAAAGAACTGAGTATTAGGAAAAACAACATTGTGCAAGTAAAGAAAATTGTTGTCATATGTAAACTCAGAAAGGCATACAAAAACGTGCTCATATTTTAACTTTAATAATGACAAAAAAACATTCCAAAAGACACAGGCTACTGGGACTCAACAGTTTCAGAAAACGAATACAGAAAACTATTGGACAATTAACTTGTGTTCCAACAAAGCCACATGACACACAGCACAACGTAGTTGCAGTTAAGCTACAGTGAAGAAAAATGCAGAACATGAAAATGCTGTAATCCTTCTATACTCAGGTTATGATCTGTGTTCTCCATTCGGTGCTATATTTAAGTACTACAAACTGACAGCAACGCAACATATCAAAGGTTATGTGCTTTCATGTCAGACCTTGTACAATGTAAAAAAGCTACCCTGTATGTAATTTCTACTTTCCTGAGCCCATAACAATGACTCAAGACAAAATAATTCATGTAAATCCTACTTCTTTGAATAAATAATCCTTTAATTGCTTTAATTCACGCAAAGGCTAACTTTTGCAGCCACAGTAAAAACCATGGTCTTCTTAGATTTACCACTGAAGACGACTCATCCAGGCACATTTACTCAGTTTTTCTTTTGTATGGCATTAAGAGCATAACCCTGAAATTCCTGTAAAAAGACAGGTAAAAAGGGCCTTATTTCTGCAAACAACAAAACAATCAAGGAAAGAATGCATCCTGAAACAGCTGTTAATACCCCAAAGAACATAATCTTGTAATGATTTAGACAAATAATAATATAAACAGGCACTGTAGAATGCAGGAACTGCATGTCCACTTCAGATCTACTTCAACCTAATTAAAGAGAATTTAACAGAAAATGCTCATTTTTATTAAGTTTAACTTCACATTAATTGGTACTACATTTAAACACTGTGGTTAAGAACAAAAACGGAAATAAATGTGGTAAATAATATATTTACAACATAAAATTTATGTTAAAAAAAGGCCAGACTTAACTGGTACAAAGTGATGCTGTTGTGACTGTAAAAATCTCGCTTTAAGAAATAGTATTTTCTTTGCAGAAGGCAAAGTGGGGGACTCTGCCTCTAAGAATTATAGTAACTGCTCTTGGGGGGTCAAAATGTCCATTCGTCCTGTTGGACAAGATCAACAGGGATTTTTAAACTGCTATAAATCTGCTGCTATGCACCAATATGGCTGTGAATGCCATAAAACAGCTGATCCTCACACATGTGTTAAAGCATCACTTTACTCGGCTGACTTGCCCTAGTGGTGTGACCCCAGAATAAATTACACTGGGCCAGAAGCCACTGCGTGAGGGCCAGACAGCTGACATGCTGTATGTCACAGCAGGGACTGACACAAGAGAACAGCCTTCTATAAGTCAGGAGTCACACGAATGGAAAGTGTACGTAAATGCATGCCTTGTGTTTCAAGACTCATGCTTTTCATTACTACTCATTACCTTAGTATTATTAAATGTATTTGACCACCTGGTCTTTGTTATACATTGGTCCTATACTGCAAGCTGTAACCCATACACAAAAGAATTTATAAACACAAAAATGAGTACAAAGAGTACATTTCCTACTCTGCTATTGAAATTATCACCAACATAAACAAAGTACAAAAACGTGGTAAAAAAGGCAGTACCTTTTAGATACAGTAGATAAAACATGTTTTTATTTTCTTTTTGGTTTTTTACATTTTTCAGTTTTTGATAGTAACCTAGCTGTGTGCATGACTTACAATGTAACATAAGAGCTTTGCACCAAAAACACTTGAAATCAATTAGCTGACAAGGCACCAAGACAAAGGTTGAAATATTTTCACGACATAATTATTTCACACATTTTATTCCTGCAAATTTGCTTGCTGATGTTTTCTCTGTGCAGGTTATTGTGACAGCCCGAAGCCATATTTCTAGGAAATTGATTAAATTGAAACACAACCACCACCAACCCATCTCAGGTAGTACACTTAAAAAGACTTGGTTATTCTTAACAAACTCTGTTCCATTTACAATCTGCCATTCACCAACTGTGATGTAGTTTCTAAACAGGAATTTCTGAACATTTTCTATTGGGTCCAATTTCCCTGATACTTGTGGACTTCTCGGCTTTGGTTTTTTGACTCCTGATTCACAAATCTTGACTTTCTTCATTTTCGGCATTAACTGTATTTTTTTTTTAAACCCTTTTTTCTCTGACTACAATTTCAGATTTTGACTGCTGTTGCTCTCACTACTGAACCATCTGCTTGCAACTACAACTACAATTATTGAAGTTTGGATAATCAAAACAGAGAGCTCTACATTTGAATCTTGCCCTCAGTGTGGTATTAGTGGTATATATCATAACACTTAACACTTAAGTGTTAAACTGCAAATACTGAAATGTACTTTATACGATACTTAATAGAAGTAACAATAATTTCATTAGCTGTTTAAAAATAATGGGAAAATACCTTCGAAATATAACAATGTTATGGAGTGCTTCACTACTGAGACTGACAGAACGAAAAGAGAATGGAGAATGAGATGAAGGGAAGCTGGGAATTCGGGCTATTCTACTGACTGCAGTGAGAAATCACACAAGTGTCACGGTTTCAGATCAGAGTACACAGCAGTGATTTCGGCCCCATCTGCTGCTATCAAAGGAGGATCTGTGCAACCAGCCACCACAGCCCTTGTAAACAAAACTGTCAGTGGTATATCAAACAGTCAGTTTATAAACACGCAAAAGGTTTTCCCCCATTGCAAAATGATTAGCAAGGCTGTGTTCAGTCCGCCACTCCCAGTGAAAGCAGTACATAATCTTTATAATAGTAATGGCCCCAGGTGTTTAGTAATGGGCTAGTATGGGGTCAGACTGCAGTGAGGAATAGAGAAGAGCACCTAAAGCAGCAGTCAATTCTTCAAAATATTAAGAAAAAAAGATCACCTACTATTACTATTATGTAACAATTTAATGTGACATACATTCGCCCAAACATTCGGTTTATTAAAATTAAATTTAAATTAATATTACAAAGATAAACTGATCCCGACAGTGATTCAACCCTTGGAACACTGCTTTATGTAGATTACATTTTTAACATGAAGTAATTGCTTTTGGAGCATTAAATCAATTAGCACACCAATTTCATTCTACCTCTCAATCATACCACATGAGTTTACATTACTAACTTGGTCATACACGATTCATTTTCATCTTGCTAAATTCCTGAGTAACTTTGTCAACACCAACAAAACTGTTCCGCAAAAACAGAGCACTAGAAAAGTTGAATGGCGCACTTGGGAACGGCTGCCCTAAAAACACTAGCCTGAAAAGGAAAGCGGATTACTGTTGATCCGGAGCACGGAGAATTTAATAAAGGATGAATTTGCGCAGTCGCCCTTTAATGGCTCCACAGATTACAACACGGATACATAATGTTTCTGTTCTTCAGAAAGCAGAAAAGGCTCTGTGGCTGGGGACAGGAGTTGCAGAACAGGAAAGAGCCAGGCTGCTACATGACAGGGACGTGCTGAGGGCCTGAGACAGCCATCACACAGTGGAACGGAGGAGAAGAGCACATGGAAAAGTACCTCTTCTTTAATAAATAAGACACTACATTAGCATATTTTAATAAAGATGTTTTGAATGCACAGAAAACATGGTGATAAATTACACTGAAAAACACAAACGCACGCACACATACGCACACGCACACGCACAAACGCATACACACACACACACACACACACACACACACACACACACACACACACACAGGTATTACTCATTTTCTACCAGCATAATTCAGGGAATTTCCATCTTGTTACGGGCTGCAGTCTCTACCTATTTGAAGGGTGACTTCAAAACAACAAGCTAGCCAATAAGGCAGAGTGACAAAAGTGATGCAGCGCAGTATAAACAGGAGGCCTGACTGTGGAATAACATTTTAATTAGACTGCACAGTAGCAACTACACTCATTTTGCTGATGCAGTGTCAGTTAACTTCAGTACAAACCCGCGGGTTTTTGGGGGCGGCGCGCCCCCCCCCGGGGGGGGGGGGGGGGGGGGGGTGTGGGGGGTTTGTTTGGTGGGTGAGGGGGGGTGGTGGTTGGGG
>JABJVR010006044.1:0-12866 GCA_025773905.1 Chitala chitala | reverse complement strand
ACTCACTCACTCACTCACTCACTCACTCACTCACTCACTCACTCACTCACTCACTCACTCACTCACTCACTCACTCCAGGTTTCAGCTAAAAGTCATACTTTTTAACAATCTGCTACAGTAAAAACCCTGCATTTTCCTAGGCACCTCCTGTCACTCAACTCCCCATTGGAGCCCCAGCCATTGGAATAAACCACGTTAAAACCTCACAGGCAGCTTCATCCACAGACAGCTCATTGGCCAAGATTCCGCCAATCTTGCTGAAGGCTGGCATCTGAATGCCGTATTTCTCCAGTTCGCTCTTCATGTTGTTTATTTCCTCCTCTGAGCATGAGACAGGAGAAAGAGGGAAAGAGTAGTTTGGCGTTTCCTTGCCTACAATTCACAGCATCTCCAAGAGGGGACGGTGTGCACGGACAGGGTCATAAACTCGCCCTCTAATAGCGCTGGGTACACATCTGTACAAATCGTGGGGCTTTTCAGGGTTATACATGCCCCCATGCAGCAACTGCGGGGCTACAAGCAGAGGCAGACTGGCCTGTTTAGGACCAGGGTCTAATGGGGTCAGACTCCGCCCTCAACCTCCTCACAGCAATGATCGGCAAGGGCGTTTCTGCTTCTGAAATTCAAGTGTGAACTGCAAGTGTGTTTCATTTGATTTATCTTTGTTTAACATCATCAATTCAAAATGGAAAGTATGCAAAACTGTTGTGTTGTAACAGCCCTGTGTTATTGGAGTACACAGCAATATTTGGCATGAGCAGAGTGGGTAAACGGTTAAACAAATACGTTTCATTACGAGCAACTAACACCAGGAACTCCATTTTCACAAGCTTCGCTGCAATCGTGTCACTCTGTTTTTTATAGGATCTCTTATTTACACGCCCCAACTTAAGCCACGCCCTTCTTCGACCAGTACATGTTGAGTTTGAACACGGCCAAGACAGGGCTGGCCCTTTTCAGCACTGACCCTGCCCTGCAATTTCTTCAGATGCGAACACAGCACAGAATTCCCCTGCTGGCAGCATTTTTTTTTTTTTTTAAGCTAAACAGACGAGGGAGGGCAGGGGGTTTCGGCGGGGAGGGGGGGGACAGAGCGATTGTTTCCATGTCATCAACAGCCCCTTAGCTCAGGAGTTCAGCAGGAAAAGTAGGCAACACAAATTACAGGAAATGCTCACACAATTACTAACGAGTTTCACATTGCCGGTTCTGCTCTCTACAACCTCGTTTAACCTCTTTAGTCGGCTGACTGCTGAGAACGCTGGAATTACCAATCAGATGCCAGCAATTAAAGACTGATTAACGAGTGAATTGGAGCAGCACCAAACTCACCTGTGAAATCCACCTTGCCATACAGGTCCTGGATCTGAGGAGCCAGTCCGAGCTTGAACAGGTACAAGCTGAGCAGGCAGGAGGCCGTTGGAGAAGGATAGGATCAGAAACAGGTACACATTCAAGCACACTCATCCTCAGAGAGGTGTCCAAAGAAACCCACAGGAATGGAAGCGGGGAACACACTTTAATGGTAGGCCTATCTATTTAAACACATGCGTTTCTCCTGTTACACTGTCAGAATGCGGCTTTGTAACGCCACAATAAACAAAGTCAACTTTCGGAACTCCGGCTTGTGCCACCGTACACTGTAAATGAAAGCACAACCCGCATGTTCTGTCCTGTTGGTTTTTCTCCTCTATTCGCACAGCATCCAAAAAAGTCAAACAACCTCCAAGCTTAAAAACATGAAAATCCAGAACATGAGCATGTGACCCTAAGTACAGTATGGTATTTGCAGCAATGAAACAACACCCAACACACTGGGCACCGCACCTGAGCGCATGGATGCAATAGATGCACCGGGGCATGTTCTTCCTGTCATAGATATCCGTCGTTTCAGGGTAGAAGATCTGTAGAATCACACAGTCCAAAGTGAGAGGTTAGCAAAAGGTGAGTCACCCCGCAGCACCCCAATAACAGCCCTGCCTGCGATTTCTCAATCTTTATAAAAGACTGTCTGTGTGTGTGTGTGTGTGTGTGTGTCTCTCTCTCTCATAATTTGCTAGAGCATGTTTAAAAGCCCTACCAGCTGTGTCTGGTGGATCTGGGTTTTCCAGAACCTCCACCCCAAGTGAGTCTCACCTTGGGCAGGCCCTTCTCTGTCATGGCATTCAGCCACTGAATGATGTTGTCCGTGTGTCGGAAGTGAAGCCCCGTAGCCTGCGTGACAGGACAGAAGAAAAGCGTCACCTGGTGGATCGGCCAGCTGTATTCAGAGCAGACCGGTGAGATTCACGTTTGATTCCGGGTGTACGGGACTCTCTGTCGTCACCTTGTAGCGAGTCTGCTCTCGGTCATAGATCTTCTTCACTGAGACAACGTTGGGTGCAAAGAAGTTGCCCAGCTTGGCCAGGTACACTCCGTTGCGGAGACCCTCCTCCAGCTCAGTGGTGGGGGGCAGCTCCTCATCCAGACAGGCCTCCATCCACCTAAAGTCGAGTGGGACAAAGGGACAGCTCCTCAGTACAGCACAAAGGTGAAGGCAACCATGCAGAACTGAGGTCGTCACGCCTGTACCCACCACAGACAGGCGATCTGTCCTTCAGATACGTTTTTGTGGTCAAAGGACACAGTTCAGTAACAGGGCAGGTGCTCGATCAAGACCTTGTTATCACCGTCATCAGGAGGCGTGACGTGTGCCGTGTTTTCAGGACCCAAGTAATGGTGGAAAATCAGTCCACTGCCAATATCAAACACGTAGCTCATTAAATGTGATCCAAAGATTGCTTCCCTGGTCACATGACTTCAGATCACACACATGCATGCACAGTACATGCCCATCTACCCAGACACCACTAAATTAACCGGACAATAATTTATCCGTTTTGACTTGCCCGTTTTCCCCAAGACAGCATTCCAAGGCATACTGGGTTAAACTGTAGGGAAGAGGCAGCCCATACACTGTAGGCACCTGCATTCTCACACTGAAGACTCCACGTGCCTTTACTGCACACTTTACTCATGTACTTCCCCTCCCCTTGAGGAAGTCAGCTGTTTATAATCTTTTTATCTATGTACGGCTCGCACATCGGCACAGGAAACTGAACGCAAGCCACGCACGCGCGCTGCAGCTTTCTGCTGCTCACATCTCGTGTGTGTCTGTGCTGCCGCTGGATCACCTGTGTGTGACGCAATCAAAAACACCACAGGCTGGGAACTCAGACCTCGGCTCCCATGTGCCCAAACGCTCACGTGGGCTCTGATCGCTCTGGAGCAGCGCTGTCCCCTCAGCACTGCGTGACCTGCTGCCAGGGCTCAACTTGGCGTTATGCTTTCAAACGTGCACAGCACCTCCTGCAGGTCGGCTTCCTGCTCCCAGCAGATGTTAAAAACCAGCAAATCACACAGTGATGGACATTCACCACAGATGACAGCTACTGTACTCAGCATGGTCAACTCTGTCAACAAGTGCAAATATGCCGCGGGGGGGGATTGAGCAACCTAATGACCAAGCAAAATACATTTTCAACACCTCGTTCCACAGACCTGAAAACGCCACATGCTTTTCTGCCCTTTCTGCCCCTGACACACTTGTGACCTGGTTGGTATTCATGTAAACTGCACATGGTTACTAGGTGTGTTGAGAGCAGGTGTGCAGCACAGACAGGTGGCATATACTTTACTCATGAAGGACAGGTAAGGGACCAGCTAAGGGAAGTACGCTCAACACGGCCATAAAAGCAGAAGTAACACGTTTAACTGCTGAAAGAAAAGGGGGAAAAAAAAAAATCTTTCCAATAAGTTTCCACTTTGCCTGCCACAGGGCCCACGAGTCTATCCCATCTCCAATTTCACCACGTCCTGGATTACTCTGTCTTCTAGGAAACACTTCCTGTTTTCAGCCTGCACAACCACATCTAGGCCGGATCGCTACCTTAGGCGTTGCTGAAAGGTACTTAGAGTTGCGCCCAAAGTCTCTGGGATGCTAGCCAGCTAAAGCCACTACAGAGAGTCCTTCACCATGTTCCCGCAACCCCCCTCTACCCGTCACAAGAGGCCCCCCCCCCCCAAGTCAGCAGCGAACACACAACGGGGAAACTGTGAGGGAGGAGCTGGTTGTGGAATACACCCTCCCTTCACGGTGTGCACAAACACAGTCCTGTTGAGCTTAATCCATGACGTGCACCACACCCACAGAACACACCCAAACATGAGGCACAGCACCAAGAGATAAAGTGCCAATTCCCTCATACCACACTGTGATATATCAAGGAAAACCCTGCCAGAACGGCCCAGCGTACCTTCGCATTTAAAAATGCAGATGAGGGGCTTCTCAGAGCAGACCGCCACGCTGACACACAGCTCTCACGGCCATGTGAGTCACAGGAAACCGGCTGTCTGGACAGCTCAAAGGTCAGCGCAATAGGAAGAGGATGAGGGCTCAGGCACAGTACACTGCTGTGTCCCGCAAGACAACACCCCCCCCTACACACACAACCCCCATCTACAGACTCTTCTTCTTCAGAAGACAGACCCTCTGAAAATAACTTGTGCTGATAAGTTGTGCAGATAACAACATGTAACACGCACAGACATAAACAGGGTTCAGAGCAAGTCTGGGCAGATCCAGGAGAACAAACACAGACAGCGCAGGGTAAGCAGAACCACTACCTGCTGGGGTCACAGGTCACCAAGAACACGTGAGCCAATCAGTGTTCACACAACACCAACCTCCTGCTCTACAGGGTCAACTAAAAATGAGTAAGAATTACGTTTAAAAACATGAGCCCGAGACGAGCAAGAGAAGAGACAGGGCAACTCAGCAGGAAAACACACTAAAACAGGGACTCCAAGCCCACGGGGAAAGTGTCTGGAAAGTTACGACAGCTTTTAGCACTTGAGTGGGGGGGGGGGGATGATGCAGTCTTGGCGTGTGTGGATTTGAAGATGGAGGTCTGCTCCAGACACACCTCCATCTTTGGGAGTGCCCCTCTGACTTTGGGGGGGTGGCGTGATTTTCTTCATCCTTGATCCACTTCTCACTGAAGGCTTGGTTCATCTCGTTAGGGACAGAATGACAGAAAAACGCCATGTGATAACAGTGAAGCGGAACCACAGCCGACCACACATTGTTACAGCAGAGCCTAAACAGAAAACTGTTCAACTCAGCCCCCCATCCTAACCATGCCCCCCCCCCCTCCATTTTCAGTTAATGCAGGAGGAAGGTGGGGGGGGGTCTGAGTCAGCCAAAAATGCCATTACATGCTTTACTGCAGTGCTGGAATCTGGGCCTTGGTGACCCCTCCAGAGGACTGATTCACAACCAGCACGATCACCAGAATAGGCTGTGCAGAGACACAAAGATCCAGGCTCCAGTGTTCACAGGACACAGACACACACACACACACACACACACACACACACCCACTGTCCATCCTAAACATGAACACCTGCAGCCTGGAACAGCCCATTCACAAGCATCGGGTGCAACACACAGCAGAATGACAGGGGGTTAAAGCAGTCAGTCAAACACATATTTGGATCAGATTAATACAATTCAGTTTATTTTAATATTGCACCACTTCCAGCCTGAAGCAGTTAAAAAAAAAAAAAAAAGTCACGTAAAATACGTGGGGAAAAAAAGGTATATAAATATGAAAATTTGGAGTGGGTGGAGCCTAAAAAGAAATTAACTGTTAATACAGGTATTAAAAAAAAAAAAAGTCTAGGAGGGCAAGGTCAAGTGCCAAACACACACAGTCACACCTGCAGAAGTGCGTAACAAAAACTAGGGGTGTGCAAGAGTGATCGCACACTAAGCAGCGTTTGTGCTGGGGTGGGGTGGGGATGTGAACCAGGGAACACCTCCCACCAGGCCTGCTCTCAATGTCGTTATGGAGACACCCAAGCAACTCTCTCCTTTTACATCATACATTGATGTCAAAACTGAGCAACCTTTGCCGTCACCTGACTCGTTGTATGCAAATAAAGGTAACCTTTGAAGGAGCCGATACAGCGTCTGAAGGCCCAAGACAGAAGAAAGAAAAACCAACAGGCTCCTTCTACAAGCGGAAACTCGTCTTAAAGGCTGTTCCTGAGGCCGGAAGAGGTCCCGGAGGCACAGGCCATTACGACGGGCGCCTTTGTGATTTATGCCATTAATTTGTATCTGAAGCGTAGCATCTCCATGGCGACTCGTTAGAGGTTGGGCGCTACTCAGCACCACAGTACCATGCTGTTCCATTTTCTGAGTCTGCTCTGCAACTCTTCAAGAGGGAAAACTACAACAAATGAGGAGAGGGTGTCCAGAAAGGTGAATACAGCAGATGCTGCTCACCTGGCAAGCTGCAAACATTTCATAAATCTACAGGACAAGCTCATCCCATTTTCTCAAGCCAAACATGCCAGCCTCCCCCCATTCCAGCCCACGCAGGAACACACAGGACACACCTGCACACGTAGGGCAGGCTACAGGCTGTCCGTTACCCCGCTCTCTGTGGCAGTGAGAAACGCGGCTGGCGTTCCGGATTCGTGTGCAAGGAATAACTGAAGTGCCTCACATTCCTCGCGTGTGTTTTTAACCTCTGGCAAAGTGGGAGGCGCAAGCCATTATGTGCCAACCTGGCCTTCCAAATACCTCTGCCGTGACATAAGGCAGCTCTAGACACCCCACAGCAACAGCGTCTGAATGCCAGAAAATGTCACCAAATAACATGGTCACAACTTGGCTGCCCAGCAAAAAACTCCCAGCATGCACCTCTCCTTCAGTTGCTTCCTGCTCTCGAACATCTTATTTCATGACGCAAGCGCTCAGCCAAACACAAACACAGCCCCAACACCAACACCACCACCACACCGGCTCTCCACCCGCATTAACGTACACATGTTTGTGCACCGAGTTAGCATGAAGGTTAATGATGCTTCTCCGTAACTTGTCTCCCGCCCAAGGAAAACATCCAGCTCAAATTCTTTAGCAAATAATGCAACCCATAAGCATTCAGTAAAATATGCAAATGTATAAATGGTAAAAATCTAAATTCACACAGGCAAAAGCATCGCCAAGGCAACCAACTCCCTGCAGCGTGTGTTATTTGGCAGATATTTTGTGGTTAGGTTAATGGGATAATCTCTCTGAGCCAAGGTGGCCTGGAAGCTCAGAGGGACGTACAGGGGTCAAACAGAAATGGCCCAGCAGTGCATAAACAGCTTCACTGGGTCTGTGTGACCCTGAACTGGGAGACCAACAGGCAGAACGCTACAGTGAGCGTGTCATTAACCACACACCATCCCGCCACACTGCTGCCCGCCCCCATGGACAGAGACGGGCATCTCCTCAACACATTCACAGTGAAGTGGAAAGACAAATTTTCCCTTTTCCATTTTAAAAAACACTGGGACCGGGTCTAGCAGAACAACCCAAAGCATTAATGCAATTCTTCGGTGAATTTGCAACACTGGGGACGCCCATCCTCCCACCCCGCCTCCAGGATTCACAGCACAGGTGGGTACAAGACAGAGAAGGGTAGGCTACATAAGCAGCACAGACACACCCCCCATAAGCCCGAGTCCCTTCACAGTGAATTAGGACCCTGAACTCCCACAGCTCCTGTGGTGCAGACCCAAGGCTGGGTCTGCAGCAGCCAGTACTGCCTCACTACAGCAAAAGGCAGTCACACATCCTTTACCTGTACCGATACCACAAAACGAGAGAGCTGGTGGATATGGGTGATGTTACTATGGGAACTCGAGAAAGACAGCGCAGGCTGGGTGGGGTTTTAATCACACACTGAGACCAGTGACAAAAGAGGCACGCTGGGCTCACGTATGTTGCCATACCTACCGTGACTGACAGTGAAGTGCTGAATATGCATCACTGCCAAGACCAACCACAGTGGTCATGTGACCAGCCTGTGGGCACAAACCACAGGGCACAAACCAGTTCACTTTTCTAAAAGGGGACTGACACCTGGTTGTCAGAGCAGAGATACCAGTCATAACCCTGATCAGGCCCACATCAAGTCAAAACACTAATGCATTAAAGCAAGCATCATGTCCCGTGGTTACATCTCCTGCACGTTCTCTTTTGCCCCTGAACGATATGATGGCACACGGAAGAGAGCGGCAAGAACAGCCAATTTGACTGCTCCAAGTCCCCCCCCAATAAATGATTGTGCAGGATTGGAGGCTACAGGGTAGAAACATTTCATCTTAGAGACAATGGGGCAAAGGTGAGCCCATTAATTTAGCAGCTTTACAGAAAATCAGTGAGCTGTATTCGACAATGTGTGTGTGTGGTGTGTGTGTGTGTGTGGGGGGGGGGGTGCGTGTGCAAGGGGGCATTATGCACATCTTTCCACAGAATATATCAGAACACAGAGAGCCCCCACCCCTCCACATCCCAAGCGCACACACGTACAATCACACATGCAGAGGCACACCGGAACCCGTCCCCATGGCAACCCCATGTCTCTACAGCAACAGTAGGTGATAGTGAGATCAACATGGTCTGAATCACTTCCTGCTCTACTCCTCCGTGCACACAGAGGAGCTGATGAGCGAGAAGGATGACTGTGCAGCGAGAACTGGAGCTACAGAAGACCTGGGCCCAGCAGTTCTGCTACAGTGGAAAGGTCACCACAAACGTCACATCATGTAGGGCATACACCAAAAACCCAAGGAAAGCACACAAAGAAGGAAACACTCCATATATAACGCCGCACCACAACATGAATAACAGGAAGGAAGAGCATGTGACTTTATTGCTACATTCAGGAAAGCCCTCTAACCCGGACCCCAGATGGCCCACATAACAAAGAACAAAGCCCAGGTAAAATGTGTGCCCAGGACGATGTTCCAGCTTAGAAACGCAGCAGTAAAAAGTGGTAGTGCCATGCAAAGGGCATCTAAACCAGGAAACGCAGTCAAGAGAAAATATGAGCAAAAATGCAAAGACATCAAATACAATACAACTTTATTTATATAGCCCTTTAAAAACTGCCACAGCTGACACAAAGTGTTGTACACCAAAGACAGATAGAATAAAAATTTTTTAAATGTTCAAAAATGTTTTACAAAACGTGTACAGCTTTCTAGAAAAAGTAATACTGCGGCCTGTATAAGGTCCACCCCCTCACTAATTGAGGTGCACACACCACGAGCACGCAAAGTCTATTCAAACTATTTCTATTCTCCTTTAAATTGTCGCCTACCACATCTGTGCAGTAGCAGTTTCAACACCCTGTCCAAACCCAGTCAAAGACAGAGAGGAGGACACGCTGTCCCAAGGCTCAAATAGACATGTCAATATTACACCTGCTAAGAGGGAATTCAGAGACGGTTTGTTCAACATGTTCTCTCTGCTGGCCGATCACATGACGTCTCCACACAACGGGGGCCCTAAACAACTGCCAGCACTGAGCTACCAAACCGGCCCTTTACCCTTCACCCCGTTCAGCTGCGTTACAGGAAGCGAGGCGCGACTTCATAGGGCTCGTCCAATAGTACAGGACAATACGGCAAGGACAGAGCATGTCCTCACCGCAGCAAACAGTTTCACTTCACAGAGGAGCAGCCGAGTCGTACGCAATGCGCTCATGTAATGACGTAACAGCCGCCTGACAATTTCCTCTCGTCCTGTTCCGTGGGGGAGTACACGCCTCACCGATTCCTGGTAAAACTTTAATTAAGGGGCTCAAGGCAATTATGAGAGGAGCAGCAAAACCCCTTCTGTAGGGCTACACCTCTCCAGGAGAGACAGGCCCTGTCTCCTTGTTGCACCCATCCTGAGTCTTACCGCTTGGCCTCCTCCAGGTGACACAGGTACTCGTACGCCATGTTCTGCTGCCGTCTCTCATCCATCTCCTCCGCGGTGAGGCGCTCCACTCCATCCAAGACAGCTGGAAGACACATCGGTCAGTCCCGACATTGATGACGACTAACCACAGATGCACACGTAGCCGCAGGCATCTCGTGAGGCAGTATTACAGTTAGCGACACGCTCCGTTTCTGTTAAACAGTCAAGACAGGCACTTTATCACAACAAAATATTATTCTAAAGCAAAGATTCATCCTTATCAGGCAACCACGTACAGTCAACAGGAAACTAACTGTACCCAGGAAAGCCCCTGTGTACAATGTGGACTGCCATAAAAACAGACTGATGGAAGGTTAAGAATCAGGTTACCATGGTGACCTGTTAATTCATTATAAGCGCAGCCCCTACTGGCAACACGAACAGCCCCCAGTGGACTTTGCTGAGCTGTCAGCTCCTCGCTCTGCTAAAGCACTTAACTTCCCATTTTTTGGGCCTCATCATAAGCCAAAGTGTGTCTGGGTGTGCAGGACGTAACATACCCAGCCTTTGCCAAACACGACCCACACTCTGGTTACCTTTCCAGGTGATGCCGAAACCTGCAGGTGGGGGTGAGTGTGCGAGTCTGCACGGTGTGTCAAAAGCAAGGCTGGATTCTTTGTCTGACCCCATCAGTCAAACGTCCTGCAATACTTTAACACCCATAATGCTACTGTCTGCTTTTAAACAATCAGCAGATTTGTTACTCCTACTGTACACCGAGGTTAGTGGGATGAGTCCGTATCATGTCGTTAAGACGTTTTATAAATTTTAGTTAACGTTTGTAAATGGAGAAAGCCGTGTGTTTATGGAAAAGACCAAACGTCACTGCCAACGAGTTGCAGCAGTACATTGTATTTCTGTTTCATTTCAATTCTTACGAAACGGAAATAACGCGGCTTACTACGTGCAAAAGTGAAATGCAACTAACCATTTGTGTAACACCGAAATTACGTTCTGCCATTGCTTCACTCTACAGGCTGTCAGACTCCAACAGCTCACTAAATGTTCTCTAGAAGGGAAGATGCAAATGCAAACTATACCAACTCAAGCAGCTCCCATGAGCGCAAAACCGTTACCCCTTTCTGGAATTGCGCTGAAACCAGTTCACAGACTGTGTCTGTTGCATGCAGAGGACAGGGCGCATTGCAAACCCAACACGCCGTCCGGCACCCTGACACACACGCCGTGCAAGGCTGGACCGGCACGCACCAGTTACCGTGCAAGACGGTAACTCTCCTCCGGCCATGAAATTAAACGATTTTCAAAGTAGATATTTTGACCATACAGATGCAAAACCGGTTGTCATTTGCACTTATAAAGTACGCTCGTTCGTGCAAACCGCATGCGAGCAAAATGCAGTGCTTGCGTATATTAGGAGAAAAACAATGTGCACTCAGCTTTCAAACATTAGGATACTATGCACACATTCAGAGCAATAAAGGGGATTTCACTCAAATCATAAACTTTTCAGAGGGGGTTTAGGTACCACCGTGAGTCTCAGATTTGAGCGAAGGTTACACGTCTTCACTTTGCATCCCGCAGTTCACGCCTAACGTGGTACTATCGCCACTATCGGGACTATCGGCACTGTCGCACTGCTCCGCATCGCCGGACTCCGCAGGCGATCGAAATGTCGACCTTAACAAGGATTACGCAGCACAGCATGTAAAGCAGCCCATCGGTGCCAATGCACGTATTTGAGAGCGGTGCAGGCTGAGCCCGACACGCAGGTACAAGTCAGCCCTCAACGCGGAAGTGTGTGGCGACGCACGCTGAAATCGGCATGCGGAGCAAAAAGTACGTCTTAGGGGAGTCGATGAAAAAATGAAACCGCACAAACGCTAAGATAGTGGCCGCAACCCTATATTTTCAGTTTTTGTTCTTATTTCATTTTAAAGAGCCTATTTAATGCTCAGCGGTAAACTTGGTGAAGTGGAGAAAAGCAGCATTTTTTACTACTTACACCCATAGCGCGGCCGGAACCCGTCTCCTTCGTCCGAAGTTGACATTCTTTCCGAAGATCCTGTTAGATCCCCAAAATTTGACTAATTTGAGTAAACAACAGATATACTGGCGACGCGTATGCAAATACTGTAAATAAAGTTGGGGAAAACTTTGGAAAGGCGCCTCTCCCCCCCTCTGTAACCTTACGGCGTCTCGCAAGACTTTTTTTAAACCCTACTGATGTCACTGGGTGTGTCCCTCTCTAAATCCTAAAGTATGCACTCCAGGAAACACCCATCAACTCACACACACTCACACACGCGCGCGCAAAGCGAAGCGCGTCGGTGGCTCCCTCTGCTGCTCCGCGCCGTGCGCGCACACACACGGCTCTGCCGGCCCGCTCTCTCTCTAACCATCACCGTGTCGGTTTTATTACGGGACGCGTCCGTTTATTTAAAACTTGTTTAGGAATACGATGCAAACGAAGTTTACATGTTCAGTTATTGTTTTTTACCAACTTTTTGTGTTATTCAATATTATTTATATAATAGCTTTCGATACACTTAATATTAGTATGTTGTTACAATTTATTTTTATTTGCATCTGTTAGAAATTTGTGTTTGGTGACACGATCACCCAAAAAGATTTGTACGTGAGGAGCACAGTGACGTTATGTCGTTTCCAACCTGGTAATCCGGCAAAGCGGTTCCCTAAATAAAAGAAGGATTCATAAAAAGCAATACATGTATACTTAGGTTTATAATTTAACGTGTAGCTGTATGGCCGTTTCTGTCATATAATGTAACAAAGCCATTTTGGAATTATTAGCACAGTTATTCATTGACCCTGTCTGGCGAATGGCTGCTATTTTGTGATTCTAATTATGTATCCCAGTAAAAAGACACATGATTTATTGAGTTTTTCTTTCCATTCAATACACCCTACAGACATTTTCAGCTCCAGAAGCAAATTACTTCTCAAGCTGTCAGGGCTTTACTGTTGTGGACTGCTTTGTTTGTTCTGGGATCAGACTAATAAAAACAGTAAATTTACACCAGTACAGCCTGCATATAT
>JABJVR010006043.1:0-12867 GCA_025773905.1 Chitala chitala | reverse complement strand
CCCTATAAGATGCTGTAACAAGAGAATTTCCCCACTGTGGGATCAATAAAGTTCAATCTAATCTAATCTAATCTAATGTCTCCATTTCCTCAATGAGGGCATTTCTTTGTTTGTTTTGTCATGCATGTGATCATAAAAGCCCTGGGTTCTCTTCCCTGTAGATAACACTGTCCATAAACCCTACCACCAGACATCCCACAGAAGTGAATAAACATGGTAAAAAATATTTGAAACACAAAATGGTATGTGTGAAAATGAGTAATTATCAGTTAATTACATTAATTAGCTACATAACAAACTAATGAAAGGCATTCTCTAGTGCCTTTTCTTGAGAGGGACAGAAACCGCCCACCCTTTTTTCCACAGCACATGGTATAATTTTCCATTAAAGACCCGTGTACAGAAATATTTTACTTCAGAAAAGGAAAATAAAAAATATATACTCAGTTGGTTGGGGATCCTTTGCAGCCTCATGACTGCCAATTTTCCTATGTTTTGTACTGATAGCATGAAAACATTTTCAATTGCAGCTGAATGAAGGAAATTATATAAATGAAACCGATGAGATTATTAGAAACATTTCTGCCAATGATATAGGAAGAAATTAATGTGTAAAGCATGCTGCGGAAAACAAATTGTGGAGAGAATAGATGCTAATTATGTTCAGATTTGCCAGCATTCATTTTTCATCAAACGTGAGTGAACGTAGATTTCGCAAAACCAAATGAGGTGGTCTGAGCTCCAGTTACCTTTGCATCGACATGAAACATAGTGTCTCAGATGTTAGTTTTGTGGACCAGCAACAAGGTGCGTTATAAGCCAGTCATTAGCCCCAGTGAATGATTCTGTCTGTTGTTCTGGCGCGAAAGGAGACGAGCCAGGTAAATAAAACCCGGCCCTCCTTTTGAGCCTGTCCCACCGCGGTCTTCTTCACACAGTGATGCTGTTGTAGGTACCACTGCACTGTACCCGCTGCGTCACTGCACGGGCGCTTTCCAGCAGCTGCAACTTCAAAACAGCCCTGAACTTTAATGATCAACAGTCTCTGTGGCTGACTGATGTTATCAAAGTAGGTATGTGCCAGAATCTACAAAGAAATTTCTCCAGTTTCCATGTTCTGGATTGTTCCGCATTTTCCCAGCTTTAAAAAATGTTGATATTACTTTAAACCTGGAGACCTCCTGAGATTCCCCACAGCAACAGCCTGTGGGGTTCCATCCCATAGTATAAAGAACTGACAAATATGCAGAGCTTGTCTTCTGTCTTCATCTTAGTTTGACAACCATCCACTCAACTGTGGCTTTTGCCTTTAATCATGCTTTCAGTGCAAAGTTGTAAGCAAAGTTTTGATATCGTTTTAATATCGTACAAATGCAGTCAAGCTCCCCAGGTGTTACTGTAAGGGCATAAATGGCCCTAATATTTTTTTTAGATGTGGTGCAGACTTTCCAGGACGCATGGCTTTCATGAGGAATCCCCATCCACTTCTCTCATTGCCCATCCAATGAGTCAGTTGTAAATAATTTTATTTATTTTTGTAACTGCACAACATGAAAACACACTTACGCATCATAAGATTGAGTTAAAGTTGCATAGTGCAGTTCATTATGTTTTTCTCTGGACATATTGTAAAGACATGTTAAAGCATGTTTAACATGTATTACCTAAGCAAAACTCAGAACAGTCAGGGTTCATCTACGGTTTTGGAACATGTAGTCACTGTTTCATACTTCATTGCTGGCAAAGCTTGTCTTCACAGATGATGCTGATGTAATGATACGCTGAGTCAGCTTTAGAAGAAGTTGTCTCTCCAGGGCAGAAGCATATGGAAATCATGAGTAGCCTAGGTGCCACAATCTTTCTCTTACACTCATTGAAAGATCTACCAGAGTATGAAACATAATACGTTTCGTCTCATTTTCACAGCAGGACCTGCCAACTTGGTCAATGGACAAAACACCAATCTGCCTTAGAAGGCCAATCTGCCTTAGAAGGCTTCACTCTGGGTTTGTGTTTGGGTTCTTCTGTAACCTTTTTTTTTTGTTCAAAAGGCAGTGATGCTGTGCACCTATAGTTAGGGGAGAAGTTACAATGACTGGGAATTGAACATTGGTCTCCTACATGGAGAATTACATCACTGAAATATCAATGAATAGACTTTTGTAGTGGTCAAATGAGGTTTCTTGTTTCCATTTTATTTTTCCCTCCGTTTCCTAAAACATAATCAGAGAATTGAATCGTAGTTTAAGTTAGAAAATATATTATAGTGTTCAATATATACATTTTCATTTGACAAATGGGACAAGACCTATGAGGAGGAGAATGATAATGAAGATGCAGAAGATGAAAGAGATCTGTCAGCAGGGACACAGAGAATGAGTGAGGTCAACAAGAAGAGACACAGAGGATGAGTGAGGTCAACAAGAAGAGACACAGAGGATGAGTGAGGTCAACAAGAAGAGACACAGAGGATGAGTAAGGTCAACAAGAAGAGACACAGAGGATGAGTGAGGTTTGTGAGCAGGGACAGATGATGAGTGAAGTCTGTGAAGTCCATGCGTGGATGGAGGGAATGAGTAAGGTCGAGGCTGGGCTGGGAGTGATGATACAGGAACATTGGAGTACATGACTCAGAAAAAGTCTGCATGGAGCAAATTAAGTCCACGTTCCAGTGAAAATCCAAGGGTTTTCCAATTTGTCAAGACTCATACCAGGTGATGATCCTAATAGAGATGGGATCAGTGAGGTTTCCACTGCAAGAAGCTCCAGCCATGTGTTCTGGAATGGTCTGCTCAGGAGACTTGGCATTAGTGAGGGCTCTTCTCCTTGCACTGTCATTGCCAATCTCTGAGATGAACAGTAGTCTCATGCCTTAGCCTTGTGAGATTGTACCAGTACTTCATCTATTTGAGGTTTTTTGCCCATTTTGGTAGTAAACCGTATGTTTTCGCATTACATCTGTATGTGACATCCCTTGGAATCTAACATGTCCTTACTAATTAACGACTCACTGGCATTTATTATACGGCACTGGAAAATGTTATAAATCAATAGCTTTGAGGAGGTCTGAGTGATATAGCCGAACACGAACAAATAGAAGGAGTCCAGCAAGACTTGCCATCAAACATATAGGAATCCCACAGAGCCCGACGTAACCAGGTCTTGCTACATCACAGTCCACTGGATATTATTAAGAACAGCTTCCATGCTGCAGCTTATACACTTCTCTGTAGTCTTTCAAGCCCAGGCAGCTGCTTTGTAAGTGTAATGTGTTTTAAACTGATTAAAATATATTGCTGCCATTAAGCAAAGAATCTTGGTTTTTTTTTTCTTCAGATGACTGACTCAGAGTAGGACTGGTACTGTTCTGATAATGGCTTCTTCACCTCCAAACGTGCCTCTCTGTTAAACTTTAGGTTGCGTTTAAGCCCTGTATTTCCTGTTACTCTCTCTTCCACTCATTAAAACACAGATATACAGTCTACAAATACTACCGCTGTCTTTCAAGTTCCCAAGCTATATTCCCTCAAGCAAGTTCTTAAAACCCCATAGTTAATTCCGCCTCCTGCACAGCAAATTGGAGGATGGATTTCACTTGAAACAAGTGGAATAATATAGGAAACAAATGATGTCCTGGGGTGGATTTTCAAGTCAAATAGATTCACCAAACAGCTAAAACTGGTGGGAAGAATGCCGTTGAATCCTGGTTCCACGGGATACGTCACAAAAACGTAAACATTCCTTCAGTAGTCTATAATTGTTCTGGAAATATTAATTTCTTCATAAATGGTGTAACGTATGGCAGTAATAAAAATTGCTTTTTTAACATAATTTTACAAAATGTTACAAAACATTTACTGCCTTAGATTTTTTTGCTGTTATGTAGCACAGCAGTGTTACTGTTTGCGTTCTGGGAAACATTCACCACTTAAATGGCAATTTTCAGGATTGAACAGGTAGCCCCACGGATGGTGGAATCTCTTTATGACTGTTAATAACTTCTCTAGAAATTACTTCTTTTTGTATGCCTGCCCATGTGACAGGAAGCTTTCAGCTAGCCTGAAATAATAAGAAGTGAAAGGACCAGTCAGGGTTGTTTCAGGTGACTTTCATCTTCATTCAAGTACAGTTACAACAGCACAGGGGTTCTGGAGAAAATAAGAGGTTTGTTTCCTGGGGACATTATTGGACATGAATAAAGTGAGGACGATGTTGGAGAAGCCACACTGGGTATTTTAAAGAAGCAGGTGCTGGAAAAAATAGCCTGAGTTCCGAATCTCATTATGTGTCAATGTACCCTGATCTCCCATGGAAACCCAGCAGCAATCCATAAGGTTCTGTACCACCGGAGCATCATTTCACACCGTGTATTTGGATCAGAGCAGCAAAATGCACTGTATGTAGACATTAAGTAACTTACAATGGACAGCAAACACTGAATAAACACGACCGAAAACCACTAACTAGGAATACAGGAGCCAACACTAACTGCAGCCTTGAAAATCTGTTTTGGTGTTTCTTCTGTAATCATAGAAAAATCTTTCCGGCTTTCCGGAAACTTCTGAGAACCTCATGCACATAGATTTATGTGACAGAAATTATTTGTTTCCTGTATGGGCGAGTTTTGTCCAGATCAGAATACCTGCCAGAGTTCACAGCCTTTTGCAAAAGGTCCCTACTGTGCCTCTTGCTCCTTCCTCTGGATCTCTCGTTCCTTTATTTGGCAGCCTTACAGTTTGCCCCTGTCTGTAGCTTTTGCATTTGCGAGGAAATAGCACCTGCAACCTGTGAAATTGCCCAAAGCCGACCTTCCATGCTTTGTCCTTTTTGTGTTTATTCAGTGGCAGATCTTTCTTCATGTTCTCAAAAATGCTGACCTCATTTTGAAATAGCAACAATTTATTCACCATTTGTCTTCCTGTTCATCACTGCGCTACTCCGACACATAACCTTCTTTGGATTAAGATGCATTAGCAGGCTAACCCGCTGATCTGTACATTCATTCTCTTAACCGTTCTTGAGAATTGTGGCCACTCTTGTCGGAAGAGGCCCCGCATCGCCTTCCAATGTCAGTTTTATTCTCACCTCCCCATCTTTTCTTCAGAACTTATACTGTCATTTAGGTTAACTCAACTGCATGGCTGCTTACATACATCAGCAGGTCCAAGGCTGGTGGGCACTGGGACAAAGTGTGCTGGAAATTTACGTTTACAGAAGCATGCAGGTGTAGGAAATGAATTTCAAAATCAAAGCCGCTAAGGCGACATTAAAGTACGGGAAATTTTATGCTGGGTCTTCAAAATGACACAGGCACTAGAGTGGTGGGAGCTGCCATGTCACATCTCTGGTACCTCAAGGAGTCGAGCACGAAGAAACGCATGCTCAGGTGTATATTAACTGTGGCCTCTTGTACGTGGGAAAGTGGATAATGTTGTACCTCTGTGCCAGTTGCCTTTAAAGTCCTACAAGACTGGCATGTTGGTCTTTTTGGTGCAAACACACAGAAAAGTTTTGTTTTACCTCTGCAAGTAGGAGTAGTATTTTGTTCAGATGAAATGTTTCGATCTTTTGAAGTAGAATCAATTCTCTGTGGAAAAAGCCCCCCTCCCCCTGTGTGAATAGCATTAAGAAATCAAAAAAAGAGGCACGGCGGTGAGACATCACTTCGGTCTTAATACGTCACATCGTGGTAATTCTTTTGTATTACCATGGTAATTTTCATCACAAAGTAGCAGAGAATCATTCCTCTGTGAACATAATCAACCAGACTAAAAATTTTACCATTACCTGTCAGACATTACTTACTCACCACCGCAATTATTGTCCTATTTTGTGGCTGAATGCTTGTTGTTCTTTTTCAAGTAAAGATTTAACCTTACAGTACAGCTCTAGTACTGCCAAAATGTTCCAGAACACATTTAAATAATGCCCACATGAGGGCTGATATATTACCAGCAGGTCTTATTTTATATCATATGATGAATGATGAACTAGGGTGGAAAATACTAAAGAAACAGGAAATACAATAAGCAGTTAGACTCAAGATACAATGAAGAGCAGCATTCGACATTTCAGCACAATGCTTGCGTATATACTTGTTGCAGAATGAAAATCTGATCGATTCTATATGTTATGTACTTGCTGTCCTACACAAAGCCATGTGTCCTACTTGCTGTCCTACATGCTGTCCATGTGTCCATTCATAAAATGAAGGAGTAAGCTGGTAACTGCTGTTCTCTCTGTGTAGATGTACTTCAAATGGAAATTTGAAGTTTTAATTTCACTCAAACTCAATAATGTCTATATTAAGATTAAGATTAAGATTCTTTATTGCCATTGTATGAGACAGACAATGAAATTCAAGCACTCTGCTTCTGTACTCAGCAACGGAAACGTAATTCAAATAGGTAAATCAAGGTAATTTATCAGATAAAAATTAACTTTTTTCAGTTTGATCTTGTAACCTAACATTATTCATAAACTGTTTAGTAAGTAGTGAGTTTCAGTACTGAGGAAATAACAATGCAAAAACAACATGTTTTAGATGAAAAATTTTTCGTTCAGTAAAAGAATTTTTAAGGAAGAAGTCTAAAAAGCAAGTCGGATGTTTTTATTTGATTGATTTTGTCTTTTATTCGTATAGCTTAGTGTAGTGGTTATCATAGTTTGACCTGGATCTGAAGTAAAACAAATTGGTTTCACCTGTTTCGCTTAGGGAATGCAACATTTGTTAATTTCTTTAATGTAGTAGCAAACTTTACCTATTTTGTCAAATTTTAAAATGTAAGCATGTTAAAAGCCTTAAAGCTAATAAGAGGTGATGTAAAAAAAACAAACAAAAAAAATTCTGACAGTTTATTCTATCCTTTTGTGCAGATTGAACCCCCATCTTTAATACCTTGGATTGCAGGGACTTTATTTCATTAGTTCCAGAATTAGCAACCAATGTGGAGACTTCATTGTTGGAGATTTAACTGTCCAGAAAAAGTTACTTTCCTTATATCTCGACACTTCAACTAAAGATCTCTTTTTGAAAAGCCCCCTTGGCTAATAATTGATAACTGTACTGTCGAACTTCGGTTCTGAACTGTTTATGCAGCTGGCACAAAATCATGCTCCTTGCCGGTTGAAAACCTGACAGACTTTAAGGTGTTCAATCACCACTTCAGACTTGGGGTTCTCATATTTGGTACAGTGGATTCTGTAGCGTTCTGAATTACGTCACAGCCCTCTCCTTTGTGGATTAAGTTGCCAACCAAAAGGTTAAGATTTAAAACCCCAGAAGCCAATTCAATCTTCATACAATAACTGCACTTAAAAAAATAGTTAACACATCTAGTTACATAATTTTTTCTCCCTCACTGTACAATAAATTATAAAATTTGGATTTAATGTAACCATCAACTATATGGTACTTCCTAAGTACTAAGTTCCTAAGTGCTTTTGATATGTTAACCTTTTGATATGTTAAGAAATTACTAAATAAATTTCATCACAAGCTTATGTTTAAAATAGGACCATATCAAACATTATCAGGAGATGTATTTTTCTACCACAAACATACCGTACTGTAACATTTCCAATTTTCTCTGAATGACATGTTTTAGGTACATTTTAAAATATCCTGTGAAAGAAAGTACCACATATTTAACATGGAGTCTGTTATTCACTGAATGATCTGATCACACTTAATACACTCTCCATCATTTGCTGTACTTCCTTGTTCAGCAGAAAAAGTTCATTCAGCTTTAAGCACAGTAAAACAGGTATGTTGTATTTTTCTCTATGTTGCTCAGTCTCCTTTTCTACCTCATCAATCATAACAAGTTTTCTCAGCGGTGTTGGGCTCAGAACCCACAACATACCGTCATCTCCCGGGGACATTACAGTGATTCCGACTCAGTGATTCTCTTAACGTCTAATTCGGTCTCTGACTGCAGCACTTTATCACCTCGGTTTCTTTGTGCAGGCTCTGTAGCAATCCCTTCGATTTTGAAGCTGTACCAAACATGCTTGTTGTATAGCGTGGCTCTGGGCGCAGCTGAGTGATATACCTGTTCTTGCATTTTGTCCAGTAAACTAAGTACTTACATGTAAGTGCTTACTGGGCATGAACCTGTTTGCCATAAAAGTTGTCCCAGCAACTTGTACAAACGTCTGCATTCTTCTGCTGATCTTTGCATTCAACTAAGACTGTCTAAAACTTCAGTGCTCATTTCCTCTAAAAATGTCTTACAGTCCACCACTGTACCTTTACTTCCTCTACCTGACAAATACATACACAAGCTCTTTATCATTATTCATATTATTATTATTTTAATTGCTTATCTTTTCCAAACACTGTTATTACACAAAGTCCGCTATACTAATTATGTGGTTTGTTATCTGCATATAACTTCAGGTTTATTAATAGATTGAAATACATTTTATTTTTCTATTTTCACAAATTAATTAGAATTATTGATTTATTGCTTTGGGTGTTTCTTCACTAAGAATGTGCCGACAGAACATTGCATGCAACGTAATCATTAACTAAGGTTAATTAATAAAATTAACCAGCATGTATGGAGATTAGGAGGGGTGGTAATTTGGTTCTCTCTAAATACTGGGAGGCCTGTGCCCCCCCCCCCCCCAAGAAAAAAAAACCTATGCTTATGGTTGAGTATTGCAGAGTCATAAAATACAATCCATACATACAAGGAACTTTTATTATTATTATTTTTTTTTTTTATTGTTGTTGATAATAATAATATTAGTATAAAAATCAATATCTGGGAGTATTACACCTGGGAACAGCATGCTAATGAGTGTAAGCAGAGCTCTGTATGACAGTTACAGTAATGGTGTATGGGTAAAATGACCAGGGAAGCCAAGTGACAGACATCAAAATGTTAAAAAATCTATTATACTTTATTTGAATGGTGGGAAAAAATGTTCATCTAGGCAATTTATTTATTTATCTATTTATTTATTTTATGTGCTTTGCCACAAATATGTTCACAGAGGAATGCTTCGGATTGGCCGATCTTACACAATTTTTAACTGCCTTTATTTAAGGGATGCAAGCAACTTATGACTTGCCACAAATTTCCTGTTTCATCATCACTTGCACTCACAGCAAAGGGATTGCCTGGGAAAGGTGCAGGTCCAATGTTTTATTGTACTTCCATAAACATAAAACTGAAAATATTTTTTATTGATGTAAATTATTACACAAAGCATAGTTCCCTGTATATTATTACACAAAGCGTAATTCCCTGTATATTATTACACAAAGCATAGGTCCCTTAGACAGTTTAATTTTTGGGGAAGCGTGGCTTCTCTTGGCCTCCTGGAGTGCACCTTCCCCTACAGTTGGCTGAGAGAGTATGGCAGCCCTCCCAGCCCAGAATCACACACATCATTTCTGTCGTACAGTCTCATTTTCACAGGTACCAGTTAGTGATACTTTCATCACCATTGCCTACTGATGGCAGAAGTAGGTATTGTACTGAACAATCTATAACCACAACATCTCTGACAAACATAATTTTGACATTTCAGAGTAATTTTACAGCCATAATATTGAGCTCTGCCCTGTGGTGGGTTGGCGCCCTGCCCAGGGTGTCCCCTGCCCTGCATCCTGTGCTTCCCGGGATGTGCTCCAGACCTCCCACAATGTTAAATTAGATAAGACGCTATAGCAAATAGATGGATGGATGGATGGATGGAATGGATGAAATATTGAGGTCCACTGCTATTATACCTCGGAAATGAAAAAGCACCTCACATGTCTCTTGTCTGAGTAAATGTAATGGTTACAGAATTAACATTAACATGATTTGTAGCTTCATCTCCTTTTATGCTCTATATACGTCTTCTCGACACAGCCAATAAGGTGGTTTAACTAGATGAGCCATCGATTGACGTAACGCACTTTAGTTTTGTACGGCTGTCTTTTGGTTGGGGAAAAGCATGAAGAAAACAGAGGAGAGGGAACTAAAATGGTTAGTGGGTGCAGGGCTAGCCGCCTGAGTGATAAAACATAGACATGCAATCCTTTAACATTTTAGGATTGTTAAAGGTGTTCATTTTACAAAGGTGAACTCCTGTCTAGCATTGCATTAAGGTGTCCACCAGTGCTTGGCAGCCAGTGGCTGAGACAGTATGACTCAACATTCGATACAACATTGGCTCTTGGTGCGGATGTGTCTACATATAAGGAGAGATTTTTCAAAAAACAAGCGGTGCATGAGTATTGACTCGAGTTGTACTGTATACATTACTATTGTAATATTTTTATAACAGTTAAACTAAAGTAATATGCAAGAGTAAAACTGCATTTTTAAGTTTATATTTAAATTCTGAGAGTTGAGACATCCCACACAAAGGCTGACAGACAGTTACATAAACACTGGAGCCTGAAAACTCAAGGTGTTACTGCTGGCAGACTTTATTTTAGGAATGATCAGAAGTCCTCTGATCAAAGCATGTGCACTAGATTGTATGCATCAGTCAACATAGCTGATTCTATAATAGCCAGATCTGTTGACAGCATATGAACGAACCAACAAAGTTGTGAATAACGTGGAGAAAAAAGCTGCAGCCCACACACAGGCTGGTCAGTCTTCGGGAAGGTCCTAGAGAAAGGTCTGACAGGTACTGATAGATGCTCCCCTGCCACTGCTGGACCATCAAAAGACAAGGTTTGAGGAGAAATAGGTGATGAATGTCTAAAAAGAAAATCAAACTTCAGTACATAGTATAGGAAGCATACAGACTAGTTTAAAAGCCATTCTTCAGAACCCGAGGGAAAATACTGAAGGAGATTGTGTCATCCATTCATATAAACCCTCCATGGCAGAAAACACAGAGTGCCACACGTTAACGAAAAGGAGTACGTTTCAAATGAAGACAGGAAGCACCCAAATATGAAAGTTTTCTGGAGGGTCATGTGACTTAATAAGGATGTGCCATTTTGCCAACTTTGTGGGATCAATCGGCATAACTGAAAAATGAGTTTTTTGTATTACTTCTCACACGTTTTCCCAGATTCTTTTATCTAAAGTGCAACTAATCCTGGAGTTTCTTTTCTCTCATGGATGAAACAGCTTAATCGCGTAACTTTAAAGCAGTTCCTAGTGGTAAGTTAATCAGCTTCAGCCTGTGCTGTTACACAATAATATTTTTGCTCCTGGGAAGAAATACCAGCAAAAACTTCAGATACAATTTGACTTAGTGTCTGTTATAATTAATACATGCCTCTGATTTTTTTTTTTTTTAAGATTCAGTACAAACAGAAAATACATTTTAATATTCCTTAGCGTACTTTTTTCTGTAAATCACTCCTCCGTCACCTAATGGTTAAGAGAGCTCTCGCAAATTACATTTATCATCATTTGCTCAATTACCACTGATTCTCAGTTAGTCAAATACGCAAAAACAATGGAAGTAATTTATGTCTCATCATCTGTCTTGTCAGGCTATGTTGGACAACGTGATAAAAATTAAATGTACACAAGCAGCAAAAAGCAAAAAAGGACAAAAAAAAAAAACACAAGCATACCACATGAATAAAGGCTTCAACATAAGACAGGCTGTTCTGGGAAGAGATTTGTGAACCAAACCCAGTGGAATGCGTAAGAGAGACCCCTCTACTGGGCACAGCCCATATATGCATGAGGCTAATTCATGTTCAGCATGTCATTAACGGGTTGCATACAACAAACAAACAAACAAACAAACAAACAAACAAACAAACAAACAAACAAACAAAACTTTAAAAATCACTGCATAATCTAGTGCCTTAGACTCTCCAATCATACTGAATACTCTCAAACGAACCCAATTTAAACTCTAACAACATCATTAAGTCCAATTGTAGTAAGATGGGTTTCATTACCTGACGAATCTGCAGGCGCACTCCTAGTGATCAATCGCCATGGTAATGCAACGTATCGCCCAGATCCAGCCCTGCGCCATTTCTTTACCTCCAGTCAGCACACAACAGTTTATCTTTAAGAAAGTGTTGATTTAAAATGGGCTTCCTCTGTATTCTGTAAAACAACTGTGTGGAATAAAATGCAAAATAGGATATTAGCGGTGGACTCACGTAAATAAAATGGGGCAAAGGGAGAAAAAAAACTGCGTTTTAAAATGGTAGCCATTAAACTGTAAATTACTTATTTGTGTGTGAGGTTTCAGTTAAAAGCATTGTATTGAATCAGCTTAGATGTCCTTTATACTTGTTCTGTGCTTAGAGCTGTCATGTCCAAGATGTTGGTGTCCTGATGTGTCTGCCCTGCTTAAGTTTGTGGGTAAATCTCCTTGTTACCTTGTCTTGTTTTCTCGTTACCTGTCTGTGCTCGTCCCTAAGTGTTTGTAAGTGGTGGTTGATTTCCTGTTTGGCGCTTTACAGGCTTGGTGTTGGTGATGTGTTGCTGTCAGTTGCTGAAGTGATCCTGTGGCTGCTATTAGGTCTGATTCTAACGCATTTAGCATTGTATTTTTGGTTCCTTCTTTCTGTCTTTCTTTCCCTCAGTTCCTGTCTATTTATGATAACTTGTTTTTTGGATCTGTTTTTTTTTGCCCTTATTGTCGTTATTAAAGTCCTCTCTGCGCATGGTCCTCACCTTTGACCTGTGGTGCTTTGTCCAAAGTCCAACAACGTGATGGTAGGGGAGTGAATAAGTCAGTCTAGGATTGGACAACAGATAGACAGTTTGCCTCATCAGTACAAAAAAATCACAATATATGTTCCGAAAGGTGACCTGTCATGAAGCATCACAAATAAACACAAATAGGAATTTAGTCAGTCAGTCATCTTCTATACTGCTTCATCCTGTTAAGGGTCACAGGGAAGCCTGGAGCCCATCCCAGAACACATAG
>JABJVR010006042.1:0-12868 GCA_025773905.1 Chitala chitala | reverse complement strand
TCTCTCTCTCTCTCTCTCTCTCTCTCTCTCCCTCTCTCCCCTTTTCTCTCTCTCTCTCTCCCTCTCTCTCTGTCTCTCTCTCTTTCCCCCTTTCTCTCTCTCTCCCTCTCTCCCCCTTTCTCTCTCTCTCTCCCTCTCTCAATTTCACATTCAACTTAAGTGTTTCTTTTACTTAATGGGGAAATGCTTTCATTAAAATTGCATTAAATATATAATTTGTAATGATAAAATAACAGGGCTTTACAGCATAAATTATAGAATAATTAATCTGATTATTTAAAGCAGCAGAATGAGCCTTTATCTTAGAATGAGAATAAGGAGGATTACATTTTATCACACAGCCATAGAAAGCTGCAGATCTTCAGAAGGTCTGGTGAGGATTTGGAAGACTTGGTCGCCTCTGCTGTCTGCACCCTTCACAGGAGTGGGATATGGCATCCCATGTTTAGGAAATAAGAGAAGAGAATCTCTGTTTTTGTTTTTCCATCCAGCAGTCAAGCTTACTATTCCTGCCAGTATCTGTCAGTCTCCCTGTGTCACAGCCTGGGTCATTATGGACATCTGGCCCCTTTAAGAGAGGAGAAGGTGTCAGGGGTCATGAAAAAAGCTAAAATTCCTCAGTGGATCAGATGCTTGTCTAGGGTACTTAACCACTTTTTGCTTTATTGAGATGAGGGTTAAACTGCAAAGCTGGAAGCTTGCCTAGGATTAACACAGCTGCCATTCATCACAGTGCATTAGCACAAAGCCAGGTAGATTGCTCACAACCTAATGACTTTAATTCTGAGGGGACTGCTGTTGTGTTTGTGTAATAGTGTGGAGGGACTGTTTCTGTATTTGTATCATATTAGTTTTTCCCACACCAGATTTTTATGCCCTTTCTGTTGCTCACTTTACCGTGTGTTTTAAAAATAACTAAAATATGCATTCCTGGCTGCTATTCATCTTGTAGGTTTGTTTATAAAACTTTCCTTTAGTGAGCTGTAAAGCCTGGAACATCATGTATTTCAGATATCTGGTTATGCAGTGGCCTGACCTCGACAGGCCAAAGCAAGGCGTTTACAAGGAGCGGAAGGCGCACTCCTCAGTTTTTAATAGCATTGCTTAGTTTGCACAGACGTCTTATGTAGTCAGCCGGGCCCACGGACATAAATATTGAGCCGTACCAGGATGAGACCACGGGCCCTGGCACCGACCGCTGGGCTCCGTTTGATGCCGAGTTCCACTCTGCACCTGCCTTTCAAACATTGATCCAGTTACGTCACCGGCCCGGCTCCCAGGGCAGCACCAGAGAGTCGTGTGATGATGCAGCTTTGTGGTAGAGTGGATCTGAATGTCTCTCAAAAATCAATAAAGTTCACTTGCTCTCGCCCACCTTAATGGTAAAGAAACACCTCACGATGTGAAGAAAGTGGAATACGGTGAGCTCCCCCTCTGCCCTCTTCTCTACCCCCCCAACTCCCCTCCATTTTTTATTTTCTGTTCTCTAGAGCAGACAGCGATGTTCTAATGGGGTAACAGAGGAGGTTGTCTTTCCAACACCTCCCACCCACCTCGAAGCACAAGGCTCTTTGCCTGGCAAGGCAGTGATGATGGAGGTTAATGCTCTTTCTGACTGAAACCTGCAGAGATACCGTGAGTGCAAATCATTGGACACAGGACACTTTGTGCCCCCATACCTCATCTTTTACAAAATGTATTCAGATTTGCTGGAAAATTCTTTACTGGGTAGTTGGACCAGTTGGCCAGTGGGCCGATCAGAAATGCACCGATGCCTCTGTGATAGTTTATACATAGTGGCTCTGCAGCGCAGGCAAAGTGGGTCATGCAGCAGGGTACATAGGCGAAATGGTAATCGGGACATTCTGTCAAACACCAGAGCGGCGAGCCGACCTACCAACCATAAAATACACAATAGCAGGGCTGGATTGGTAACCTGGCATACCGGGTATTTTCCCGGTGGGCCGACACACGTTGGAGGCAAAACAATGTATTATTATTATTATATGAACCGATTCTGGACTCTAGGGGTGGGCCACCTGGACCAAGAATGCAAGGGCTGATTTTTTTTGTCCCAGTTTAGCCCTGGCAGGGTTCCATATCCAGCCCTGGCTGTACTGCACTGGGCAGTGTGAGGTCAGGCACACAGTGCACAGGCAGGAGTTTAAAGGATTTTAAAGAAGAAAGACAGCGCTGTAGATATGTTAGGGGTCCTGCAGACTGATGCGGTGGTGCTTTAGTCCAGTTACTGGCACATTGTTGGCTAATTGGCCCTTTAAGAAAAGCAAAGGGAAATCAGGTGCAAGGAATCCTTGATTCATGTCGTTAATTTGCACTGCTGTGTAATGGTTTGTTTAAGACTTGTGCTTGATTTGGTTTTGCTTTGTGTGCCGTGGGAAACGGAACATACATCCTCATTTGACTCTCCTGTCTGCATCAGAAAAAGAGCAAAAGAAGAGCAAACAGTTACCACGAGTGGCTGAGTGCCCCCCGCCCCCCACAAAGGCAGCTAATGGGAAGTAGTTGGATAATGAGATATTTAATCGATATGATGAATGAAACGAGCATGAGTCATCATGATGGGTTAGAGGGTAAAACCTTTGACAAACAGCGTAAGGCATCTGTGTGTCTCAGCGACTGAATTATGTTTGGTTTGGTGGAAATGAGCGACTCTGCATCCCAGACTTAGAGAGCCCCTTCATTACCACAGTATGTCTCGCCCTTGTTAAAATGGCAGACAACAGCCCAGATCAAAAGAGCCTTTTCGCATGGCTGTACACGGCTCTGAGCAGAGTGGTAGCCTGAGGCGCCCAGCCAATAAGGATGAGAGACATGCTGGGTGCTGGTACTACTACTGGTAAAATAAATAAATAAATAAGTAAATAAAGCCTGTGGGCTATATCAACACAAAGTCAAATCTCTAGAGCAGGTGCTGCAAACAGGTGCCGATTTAATGTCATGATTTTATGTGATGGATCGGGTTTCTTCTTGAGGCTCTCATTAGCCAGTTGAAACCCAGACGCGGGCACCACACATGGAGTGCTGCCACATCCTGGGCCTGGGCTTGAGCTCACCAGTGGGTCTGGCTCCAAGAGAGCGACATCTACAGTCCTGTTTCAGAAGATCAGAATTCTGTCTTGAGCAGAACACCCCCTCGACACAGATATGCTGTGCAGTGAAAGATTGGGGTGCAAACAAACTCTGGTCCAAATATGATACTATCATTCATCTAGATAGAGGACTGGAAGACCCAGTGGGAATATATATCTGAACATGGTGCAGGGTCTGCTTCCATTCGGACTACGTCATCGTCCTCACATGACACAGGGTGCTCAGTGTGCAGGTCTTTTCGGTGGCTTTTCCTTTTTGCACACGACAAAGATGTAGTGATTAGTTCTGGGACAGCGTTTATGCATCCTGAGTGTGCCTTTTTATCTGTTTTTGTTTTCCACATTTCTGTGGCCTCCTCCATCTCTGTGTTGCTGTCGAGGAGAAAGGATGGGATAGGACAGAATGGGATCATCCATGCGCAGCTCGAGCCCAGAGATCCTGCTGTCATTAGCCACCTGGCCGATCCTTCTTTCATGTCTGCTTTCACCACCTCAACTGGGCACCAGCCACCTGCCCCGCAAATGTGGCCCCAGACAATGATGTTTACAGCCCGTGTGTTCCTGCCCTCCCTCTCCCCCATACAAACAGACACACACACACGCACGCACGCGCACACACATACAAAACCTACATGCATGTGTTTGTCTGCATTTTAAAATTGTCCATATTTTGTGTATGTTTTATTGTTCTATTGTTCAAGGACAAGGTGCTGCATTTGCACAAGAGAAAAATTAATCATTAAAAACAGGGTTTAAAAGACAGGTGGGCTGGGGATTGTGAACACATCGCTAATGACCCTGATTAAGTCAGCAGTTATGATGGAACACCTTTGAGGCATGCAAAGGGGCTGTTTATTAAAATGCTAAAGTAAAGCAACTTGTGTTGCAGATTATACATTAACACCAATATGTAAAATGGATGAAAAGTACCTACCTACATACATGCATACATCTATGTCTACAGGTGATGCTATTAGAAGTGGCTGCTAAAACATCAAACCCTACATAAGCCTTCATCACAGACCATAATCTTATCAACCCACGTCCCTAGATGGCACTAGTGTTCCTACTGGAAGGATGGGTAATTGCACTTATAAGTCATGTGTTTAGTGTTGGCACTTTACAAATTGTGTTTGCACTTTTTGTTGTTTAAATACAGTCTAGCATGAAGTGCATGGTGCGGTGCGGTGTGGTGTGGTGTGGTGTGGTGTGGTGTTCGTGTTTCATGGCATGGTTTCCTTCTGTGGTGTCCATGTGTGGTTGTGATGCATCCCACGTCAGTTTTCCAAATGACAACAGGTAGGAGCACAACAGTAAAATGGTAATGACAGCACTGAAATGGTACAGGAGAAACACCAAAGATGATGGGCAGAAGGTTGGATTACACAAAAGGATGACAAACACAGGTCCTGTTCAGTGCTAACACCACAGAACTCAAGCTTGCTGGTGTACAAGCTGTTGTGAGCCTTTCGGGTACGGTTGATTGAGAAGAGAAAGGTGCATGTAGCATATTTCTGCATGCTTGGAGCCATACAGGGTGTCCAGTCACAGTCTCCATTATTATCCATTAGTGCAAAAGTGATGTTTTTAAATTTTTTCTATGTTATTTCTACATCTATTGTATATCTAGTCATAACGGTTTCCGGAAAGCCCTCGTAATTTTGTCTCTGCCACAGAGAATGACAAAATACCTTTTAAGGCATTAGACGCCCCTGCAAAATAGCAGCAGCTCATGAACTGTTTGTTCTTCTATAACTTTATTGCATCTGCGCACTAATTGAAGCTTATTAATGGCTTAATTTGGCCCTGTGTCCAGACCAGCATACCTGAGGTCAGGCGCCCTTCGCGACCCACTGGCACGTGCCGTGCTGCAGCCGAAACAGCCGGCCTCGACCCCAGCTCCACCTCTAAGGGCAGCATCTCAGCACCCCGCCCACATCCGCTCACCCTCAGGGAGGCTAACGAACAGAGGCCAATTAATCAGCTGTTCAATTACGAGCGCGCGTCGCAGCGGACATGCTCAGCTGACGAAAGAATGCCCGGTGGCTTTCCTCGTTAGGGTTTCGCAAACACAGCCTTGTAGTGTCTCACTAATTATGAGTAATTGCTTTGTTGTAATTTGCTGTAGTTCATTAATTTGTTTCATTCATTCCACTGCGTATACGTCGTATATCTGACAGATGCTGTAAAATCGGATTTTCCCGCGCCTCTTGGGTCAGTGTGTTTGTCGCAGTCCAATAAGAGACAGACCGAATGAATAGTAAAGGTTACCATCTACCAAGAGCGGTGTTGTGAAAACAGCATCCTTCAAATGTTTAGATTACCTGTCATCTTTAAAAAGTACACAAGCAAAGTACGTGAGTTGAAATTTAATACATGCTAAGATGAACGCTTTTGGCATAATACCTCTACACAGCCTACATAATATTGACCTTTACACAATGTTTGCTGGACCATCAGTTGGGACTTAAGTGCTATGTAAAAACGGGGTCACGTGGATGGCCAGGAGCACGAAAGATTTGTGTGTAATTTGAGGTCCTGTCGCGGTCTGGTGTAGACAACATGAGGGCTGCTCTCTACACAGAGACCTATGTCTGTGAGGGTTTAGCCAGACAGGGTCCACGGTATCTGAGCTGGGACAAGGTGAAAATTATCACTCCTACACCCTTGCCCACCTACCTCAATAAATCTGTCATACATTAGTCATCAAGAGATTAAAAGTATATATATGGTATAGAAGATGACTGACTGACTGATTTATATATGTATATATATATATATATATATATATATATAGTAGCGACCGCCTTGTGTGGCAGCGAGTCGGCTGCATGGACAGTGACGTCACCCCGAGGGTCGAAGACAAGTGACCGATTGGCTTCCAGAGCCAAAGACTCGAGTCTTTGTCTCAATGGGCTAATCCCTTGTCTTTGGTGCGGGAGACCCGAGTTCGAGCCCCGATCACGCCCTCGGTCCGTTACTGTGTACATATACTTTTTTTTTGGTTCGTGGAGGGTTTGTGCATGGTGGGTGAACATGACGACACCCCTGTGTTTGCATTGTCTCAGCAACACAGAACCGTTTGGTCATGCTCTAACCTGTCAGCATTTGACATCCTAATCAAACAACATCTCCACTTTTGCTTGAGAAAGAAACAGAATGACACGGGGTGGCACTGACATCCTGAACTGGGCCAAAAAAAATGGGGTAAAGATGTATCATGTTGACGCCGTGCCTTCACAGTGGGCTGAAAGCCCATTAGGAAACGCTATAATATTCCGTGATTAATTTACACAAGCAGTAAATGAACAGAAGTTGAATAATGCACAGATTTGGGGAACCTGTTCACAGTAGGACATCCATCATTTTTATAGTAAATAATATCACCGCTGTAATGACAAAGCATTGTAACACCTGAAGTGTAATTAATCAGTATCGATGAAAGGACAACAGCACAGCGTGACTGTACGTTGGAGACGGCTAAAGAAGCTGCTCCGTATGTTTCTGGCTCTAATCTCATTACTGTTGCTTTCAATAAAACGTCTTCTGGAGTAAATCATGAAATTGTGAGATGCTTCAGTTTCTTTGGATCAAAGGAAGGAATCAAGTCTAAGCAGTAATGTGCCTTTAAGCATTATTCACTGTTAGACGAGCACTGTGGAGTTTGTTTGCACGCCGTCATGGCATCTCTTTGCCAGCAGAACATTGACCGTTACCCTCTTGAAAACGTTCGTTTGTTGCCAATTTTTGCACAGTTCAGAGATAGTTTTCTGCAGACCTGTACACAGACCACACTCAGCTAATGGGCACCATCAGTCTATCCTACTTATTGGCAAAATGCGTCTTGCATTTTTAAATTGTGTTATTCTTTATCTCCCCTGTCAGTTCTGTACAGCCTGGTTCCCTTAGTTGATAGTTTGATGTAAAAAAGCTTTTGTTTTGGGATGTACGTATTTTTTTCTGGATGAACTGGGAAATGCAAGAATAACGTTTTAACATTGTATTTAGTAGCAAGGAAGCAGGATAGAGTTGGACTGCATGTATGTAGTAAGAGCGCCCCCTATGGGAACAAGAAAATAACAGGTTTTATTCATATTAGCAAATTCATTAATAATGTTCTTGGCTTGTCAGTGTGAATTGCATGCATGCGATGCGCACATACATTTACATGATGAGCCGGATATGAATGATTTCGGTTCTCCAACTGGGACATCCCACCCGAGGTGTCAACAAGGCCGGTTCCACTGTTCGCTGCTGATTCACTGCACACTCACTAATTTTGCCGTGTGAGCCACGGTGTTGAAATAGGCGCATGCGTCTCTTCCACGCTGCCTGGTTTCCTCGTTCTCACCTCGGCCTTGAACACCGTGTATGCACAGCTGGCCGTGACCTTTTCGGGCTCAGTGTGTTTTTCTATCACGTTTCCCATTATTCATTGTTAATGGGCCTCTTCATAGGAGTGTTCCCTGCCAGGCCAGATTTTTCTTCGGAAATAAAAAGGATCAGTTTAGTGTCACCACACTGCCAGGGCAAAATATCCATTATCATCCGAGGAGGCACATCAAGAGACCTTGGTTTACGGACCTGAGAGCTCACAGCCTCACCCAATTCTCACGTCAAGTACGAAGAAATCTAAGGAAGTAACAGAGGAGACAGCCCGATCTCCGTGAATAACACTTCCAGTTCACCCCTTTTTTTTACTTGTCAATGGCCCACTCTCATTAGGTGTTAAGGCACATTTTAACATATTTATAATATCAAAGGTAAATGAATGCTCTATTATTCAGATGCTTGGACTCATTTGGCCACATGTTTATGCAGCTGAACTGGGAAAACATCTATGGTGGGCAGGGCTATGTGTCAGACATAAACAACAGGCGCATTACAGTTTGTCTACGTGAAACAAATGTACTATATATATATAGTACATTATACTATAAACTATGTATATATATATGTATATACAGTATATATATATATATATATATATATTTATGATATATATATATATATATATATAGAAGTTATACATAATCATAAAAATAAATAAGGTACACTTGCACATCTAAAGAGTTTATCTTTAGTGTTAAGAAGAAGTAAGGTAGTGTGATTGCTTTAACTGGAGCTCAGCAAAGCTAAGTTCTGTTGGAGACACAATACAGAAAAGTATTGTTCTTTCTCTCGTCTAAGCGCAGCGTGGTAAAGTCATCGTGTCCTCGTCCAAAGAAATGTTGGCGACTCACAGGGCATGTGCCTGCCTTCACAGACTCTCTCTCTCTCTCTCTCCCTCCCTCTCTCTGGCCAAAGCAGCAGAAACTCCTCACCCACGCTCTGTGTTCACCCCCGCAAGCCGTGTTTACGCCCTGACTGAGGATTTCGTGCCTCAGAGTGCCTGTACTGTTTCAGGACTCTCGCTGTCCGTGAAATGTAGCTGCACCTGCAATTTTTTTTTAAGCCAAGTCTGTTATCGCTGACATTGGTAATGACAGAAGGATAGATCGTTGTGCTCTGAATCTGAGCACAAGTTCCCCACAGTAAACTGACGCTCTGGAAGTGTGTTTTTATATGATGAGTAATCTGTGGTCGAATGGAGTGTGGTGCTTTAGCCAGACCGCTCCTGCTTGGTGGGACAACAGCATGGTCAGTGCAGAGAGGAAGGGGGGAGGCAGGCCAGACAGAGAGGGAACCAGCTATGCTGCCGAGAGACACAATCTGCCACCACATGGAGTATTAATAAGACCAACCACTGAAGAATCACTCGGAGCATTAGGGCTGTGACCAAGGCATGACGGGTAAATTAGCATTAAAACTGCTCCTTCTCACAGGAAGGTTCTCTGTGCAGGTAGCCTCCATGCAGGTCTGAGTTTTTAAAGTTTTAAACCATCCAGGGGGTCACACACAGTTACCGCAGTGACGACGTGGACGAAAACTTGAGTAGTGCTGCATAGCTATTTGGAGTGGAACACTGAGGACTAAAGTGTTGCCAACAGATCGGCTAGATTAAAGTTAACTCGTATTTCCTAGAGTAGGGCCCTGCGTCTGGTTACCATGGAAATAATTTTAATAGCTTACTGTACAAATGATGGGTGAAGATTAAGTTTCAGGCTTGAATCCAAGAGTAACTGCATTATATATGAAGAGAATGTTGTTACAGGAAGTGTTTGTGGCAGACAGTGTGGCAGTAATGCAGCGCTTTGTGTTTGCGTGGCAGATGCATAAACGTGACCGTCTTCAGTGGCACTCAGGTTGAACCGTCGGGCATGTTACGGGGCACCGTTGGGCCTTCAGTCACAAAAATTCTGTACTGTATCCTTTCTGCTTTCCCGGCAAGAGCGACTCAAGCCAGTGGCGTCGTCTCCAAGAATTTACTCTGCTGCAGACGCGGGAACGAATGCTCATTCCACAGAAGCCTAAGTGTTTTTCCAAATTCTCGGGAACAGAGAGTGCCTGTTTCTTTTGGACTGATTAGAAAAAAGAAACTCCAAACAAAGGCTGTGACAGATCAGAAACTCCACAAAATTCCAAAGAAAACAAAAAAAGAAAACAGGCCATTTTTTGACAGAAAAAAAGGGCACAGAAAGGGTAACCAGGCCCCTCTGTATATAATGTGCTGTTATGTGTATAAGATGGAGAGGCTCTATAGGAGGAGATGCCTGGGAGAACAGAAGTGGCTCCTTGTGCTGATCACCTTGCTGGGAAAATAGACGACAGCGAGGATCCAAATGCTAAGGTGATGCTGCTGCTCTCTGAGCTGGACAGTGGCTGCTACACATGGCTGGGATGTTGATGACTTTCAGATGGAGCTCCGCATCCTCTACTCCCCATTCTCTCCGCTCTCCGTGAGCCGAACAGGCAGGCAGGCCGGCCCGCGCACCAGGGTGCGTGGGGGGGGGGGGTGGTCAAGTAGCAGAGCGGGAGGCGCAGTCAGTTCAGCAGCCCCACCCCTGCCTTTGCTACGCTCAAAGGCTTTCCTGGGAGAGCACAGAGAGAGTCGGGAACCTGAGCGAAACACGCCGCGGGTAACGGGGGGACATCGAGGTGCCATGATGTGCTGGAGGGTGGTCATGCTCTCCTTCCTGTACTGCCACTTGTGCGCATGCACTGCTGCAGGCCATGGTAAAGGTAAGGCAGCCCCTCACCCGTGCATGCTCACCACCCATGTGCTGGTAGCATGATCAGCTCTCCGTGTCACACTGCAAAAGCCTCATCAGTTCTGTGCATCATTAGTTACTCGTTACACGTTTTCTCTTTATGGTTTTTTTTTTTTGGGGTTTTGCATTTTATTACCATGAAACGTAGCAGCTCCATCCAAAGTGAACTTGAAGTACAGCAGTAATACCCACTTATGGAGATGAGTGTTTACTGAAGCTCGCCTGAGGGTGAAAAAGTGTCTCCCGTCCCTGTGATTTGAAGATGCAGAGACTTATTGTTCTTGCGTCTCACTCCTTGGCTGATACGGCACCTGTTTGCTCACATCATTAGTCTGGGATGAGCAGTAACTGCTTGAATGTTAATGTTACCTTGTTCGTCTTAGAAACACTTTGCTGATGCTTTGAAACCAAAAAGTGTAAGAGGCCTGGGAACGTAATACTGACAAATGGCGTGTGAGTAAATCAACAAAATGGAAGAACCACAACATCATTGGAAAAGCTAATTGCAAAAAAAAACATTTATTAAATGATTCTCCCTAATTAAGCTCTTAAATTTGCAGTGCCTGGATCACACGGACAGATTGTTTTCTTTGAGTGTTTGCTAAGTGACACTGACCTTTATTGTATTGTTGAGTTTTAAGTCCTAATTACCTCTTTCTAGACATTAATGAGAACAAAGTATTTCATTTGGATTTATGCAGCCGTTTAGAAGACTTATGTCCAAATGTGACGTGCAAAATCAGTTCAATTATACCTATTTACTGATATAATCATTACTGCTAGGAGTGGTAGTATGTCATTAGTGATGACTAACTATTGCGATTTTCTTTGTAAATTAATTTCTGTGAGCTCTCATTGTAGTAAAAAGCAGTTAAGAAGAGCCTTGGTGCCCAGTTTAACATCAGGCATCCTCCATTTGTGACAAAACAAAAGCCAACAGTGCAGAGGCAGGGCAGCCTCTTATTTCACTGGCAAAGGTGTCGTGTCATCGGCTGTTTGGCCCGTCCCGACCCGTGTATAAACATGAGGAATGAGGAGATCCACAAGCACCCTAATGGGTACAGTTACAGGGATGACTTGATGTTCTCTGGTTCCTCTGGAAAAGTCTTGTCACCTTTGGACATGTAAATGTCTCTTGAAGGTTCTTGATAACATTTGACATGCAGTTATCATTTAGGGAGCATGAAAAAAACTCCTTTAACAGAGGAAAACTTTATTTATTCATTTAAAAAATGTATTTATTACACAGATATTAACAGAGTTTTAATATGAGAAAATGGATACAATCAGTGTTTTTTTTCAGTTTCCACTGCATACAACAAACCCATCTGTGTATATAACAATTTTTATGTTCCTGTTCATGAGTTTAGGAATTCCAGCACATATTTCCAGTGCAAGTATTCACACTGGTGTGATTGGAACTGCAGCTCTGAAGAGATTCCATTCTGTCAGAGTGTAACTATTCATTTAATGTAGCTTTAGTCAAGCAAAACATAAACCGGGTCCCATGTTGCAGTCCCTGTAGTCAGTGTGTATCACATGTCTGGTCTCTCCGTTTCTTTTTATTGCACTTCAGAAGAAAATTAATTTTTCAGCTCGAAAACAAATTTGATACATCGTTTAGTCAGACTGAGCTCTTTGTTTTGCTGCACCTGTTGTGGGGACAGTAAATACCATTGGAGCATTGTAGTGACAGTTGGCAGTCGTTGGGAAAAACTAAATCCAGTTTGTTTCATTGTACATCGATGTTACAAAGCTTAATACCTTTTCATTTCCTGCAAGCAAGATTTGATGATAAAATGTTATACAATGATTATGTTTCAAGTGTGTCTGTTTGTTTGCTTTTGGTGGAACATGTTTCATTCAATATTGGAGGTCTTCTGTATTGGCCAACTGGCCATTCTCTTGACAGGAAGATCGGTTCAGTGGCTGTGTGTGGGTTGAAATTTAGTTGGCTGTTCTGTGTGTGTGTTTCTTTCTCTGGCAAACATTAATAATAAAAACATTTTTAAAAGCAAAGCAACACACAGGATCTGTGTGCTTGACATCGGCATGATTTGGTCCTCATGTACTGACAAGGAAATTAAGACTCCAACAGGACTTTGCATTTGCTTACAGATGTCTAACAGATTTAAGTTTAAGGTTGTGAATGGGAAACTCACTCTCTCTTTTTTTTCTTGGTGTGTGTATACATGTGCTTGTGTGTGCGTGTGTGTCCATCTCTGCATGTAGGTGTGTTAGCATGTGTGTGTTGAATTGCATTTACACCAGCATGTGTAATGTGTGTACTGACCCTTCAGTAATGACAGCCACTGCATATCAGCAGCAAAGACTGGAGAAATGCACAGAGCACAGATGGGCAGTTTTTAAACAGAAATAAACAAACAGCATACCATGCTTGTTTTCATTTATTTAGCAAATATTTTAATATAAAGTGTAAATACCATATATCTTTATTTATGTATTTATTTATCTTTTGAAAGCCCATTAGTGAAGCCATTCCCAGAAATTGAAATGTTCTCAGCCCCCAGTACTCCACCTACCAGAATATGGACTGCTGATTATTCAACCAAAGCCTCCCACATTATGCCTTTATACATGAAACAT
>JABJVR010006041.1:0-12869 GCA_025773905.1 Chitala chitala | reverse complement strand
ACACACACACACACACACACACACACACACACACACACACACACACACACACACACACACACACACACACACAATGATGATGATTACAGCAACGCAGAGAATAAAAACAAACCCGGAGTAAGGAGGTGGAGGGGCATCGTGTTGTCCACTCCGACTGATAGCTTCATTGTAAGAAGGCAGCCCAGGAGGTCCTACCCCTGATAAAGGAATTGATTCAGGGGGAGAAGGGGCATCTCCAGGCATTTGCACTGGAACACTGGAAGGAATAGAAGTTAATGATCAACAAATACTATCACAATCATCATTGTTATTAAGTTTTGTCAATGACTATCCAACCCACATAGTTCCTTACTGGATTATATAATACCAACGCTCATGGCTTCATATATTTTCAATTTACAAATTACGAAGTGTGTCTTACTTTCTTCTCTTATACAAAATTGTAATTACAGACAACACAATGTTATCATGTATGGAGTACAAATACAGACTCCCAGTACATTTACAAAAAGACTCAATGGGCATATGCACAAAGAGATACAGCATAAATATAGAAATACTGGTACACACCGTCGCCGAGCTGTCTTGGAGTTCCTTTTGAAAAAATAACAGCCAAGTATGAAGGCAAAAAGGGCGATCAGCACCACAGCCAAGATCCCACCAGCCAAGACTGGTATATCGACCTTAGGTTTCATCACTGAAATGCAGAATATTTGACTTAAATTTGATGTACCCTAAGAACATTATGCAGTCTGTGAAACAGGAGTAAAATTGCATACGCATATCTGTGTTACTGCCAGTGGACCGTCGTGTACAAAACGCATAAAAAGTGTAATATACAGTTTGACATTTGTTGAGAAAGTAGATGTATGCACAATACGAACATCAACCGTGAAATATTACTAAATTGGGTATTATGGTATGAGCATTATCTAAATATGAATTAGTATAGGTTAGTAAAAGTCTAAGCAACAAGAGATGATTATAGTATGTCATGATCATTATTGTAAGAAAAGGATATTTACCATGGCTGCTGGTATAAGAGGCCCAAAAAGCATCCTAAAGCGGGCAAAAAAAAAAGTTAATTCTGAACACTAAGTGGTTCTCTCTGCTCTTATTATTTACATACATTCAGAGTGTCAGCAGGACACTGCCACAGTTTTGTATCACATCAATACTTTCTCAAGTTTTTGGGAATAGCCACAGCTCTCGCTCAATATACAGCAGCTACAAATATATTTTGACTGGTGGGTTTTTACTTGACTGGTCAGCTGAAAATAAATGTTAACTCTCATGTAATGTAAACACAAGGAAATATAAATATTTAATTATTACATATTTCTATAATAATTGCTGTGATGGACACACTGAGAACCCCGGACTGTAGTATAACAGAGATTACGGCTGCAAACAGGCATGCACCAACCTCTGCTCTTCAGTGACAGATACAGCTATAACTGACTGGTTCATATCTAAAACTTCCAGCAACAATCTGGATTGTCAGTAAGGTGTGCAATTATAGTTCAATTATTGTAGTTTCTTAAGAGATGTATTTATCTCAAGCATACTAAATAGCCTAAAATACTTTTACTTTTGTAACGGCAGCCATTACCTGAAGCAACTTCAGGAAGATTAATTGAAAACACTAAAGGAGGACCTTTGTTTGAGTAGCCTTCTATGTTACAAAGCCATGTATTTTCACTTTGCTTTTAGAAATATATAAAGTTTTCCTTCCTAATGTGGAGAGATTTAAGTGAAGACAGATTTTTTTTTTATATATATATATCAGAGAGCCTCACCGTTTTTGCTTTGTCCTCAAAGACTTCCCGTGCCTCTTCATATGAGCACACCTCCTCCATACACTCTCTCTCTATGTTACCAGGAACTACCATCTCAAAGTCCCACTGGTTAAAGAGGAGGGAGCGTGACAGGAAGGTCATTGCTGTGTTCTCCGGGAGGAACACTAGGACAGCAAAGTTGAACAGAACACATTAGTACATACTGAGGATTAATGTATATTTAGAATTTATGAACAAAGGTGATAATTATCTGAAAACCATTGTCTAACACAGCTGGACACAAGTTTTACAGATGAGAGACAGACAGAGAGAGTGAGAGAGAAGATCAAACCTAAATATGGATTTTAAAAGAAAAAGGGAAAAACACCTACCATCACTCTTCTGTATAACTTTGGCCTCTATCAAGTGTAGCACAATCAATATACCTGCACAGGGCTCCAGGAAACCCAGCATTGCTAAACGCTGTAGAAAAAATACTACAATTTACGCATTGTGTCTAAAGGTATCTTTTCATGTTACGTAATTTTAGAAGTAGCCCAATTATGATGTCAATAAATTGAAAGCAAATTAACAAAGTAACGCTTTGTATGCTGTTTAAAATTTGTGCATTTGTCGCCATCTATTGGAAAATAAGAGTGCTTAAAAACATACTTAAATGTTTAGTTACCGTACTTAAAAAAAAAAAACTCACGTAAAGTAGTTCAAATATTCATCAGATTTTCATCACTTAACACTTTCCCCCTCAATTTCCAGCCCTTCCTGTCGCTGTCATACACTACGAGACACCTTTAGTACAAATAGAGGCTAAACCCTTTCACAAAGCGAAACGGAAGGCGTGGTCAAATCAAGTTACTTCCCTCATATTTTCGATTGAATATTTATACTAATTTAACTTTAGTATATTCTTGTATTAATATAACATTAATTTTGGACTAAAGGCATGTTTGGATCAATACGGATTAAAACTAATTATGAGTGTGTTAAAGGTACAGTAAGAGTAACCGAGAATGCGTGTAGCAGCCAATAGAAACATTCATAGACGTATAGTACACTGGTTACGACATTTCCAGTGTTTACTGAAATACATCGAACTGAACACAGTAAATCATTATACGGAGAAAAATGCTATCTCGTTTTTTAGCGACGACATTCTTAATCTTGTTTAAAAAATTGTTTGTATCTCACGTACCTTGTCCGAGTCCCAAGCGTTTGAATTAACCAACAATAAACGCCTTTGCTAAATTCACCTGTTACTTTCCCCCCCCCACCTTGTTACCTTACTCATCACGTGCTTTACCTGTTCAGCCACATACCACAAATCCACAATCTTAGAGTAGGAAGTGAAATGTTACAGGAAGATAAACTCTGGGATATTTCACTTAAACGTCATACAGAACATAAAAGGCAACTTTCAGTTTATAGCGCGGAGTGTATACATTTTTTTCCCAAGCTTTTTGATACAATGTCCAGTACTAATGTGTCCTTCTAATTCCAAAGGTGTCACATAGGCCCTGGTTCAATACTTCTGAATGCAGTCCCCATGCCTGTGCTTGTTCCAACACCCCCCCCCCTTCAGGGAAATACTATTCATGTCGTATTCATTTGTGTCTTTAAATTACATTAATGTCTCTATCGGGAACGCAGGCTATAACCTTGTGTGACAAGGGGTTTCTGAGTTTGCTACAACCCTTGAATGGATGAATAGTAAAAAATAAATTAATGAGCTGACAGGGGTTTAAATACCAATACCATTAATTTCCAACAGTTTATCCACTGCAGGGTCGCAGGTGATCTGGAGCCTAATCCCTGCCACAGGTCACACCCTGAACAGTGCTCCAGCACACAACTGGGCAATTAATGCTGCCAAGTCAATTAGATCAGCACATACCTGTATTGTTAGAAACCGCAGGAAACCTACACATGTGCATATAAAGTCAGTAGTACTCACAAGGTACTGAAAGCCACATCTGAGCCTGCAAACCCAGCAGTGCGAAGTGACAGTGGTACAGTCACTGGCTGACTGAACGCCCCGCCTAAAACAATTAAGTAGTTTGAAACTAGTTTTAATGATATTGGCCTACATGACAGCACAAATGAATTACCATACACCATGCAAACCAATACTTTTATTCAACAGGTGCTCACCACTAGCAGTACCATGCAGAACACAGGACCAGGTGATGGTGCGGAGAAACATACAGGGGAAATAAAAGAAATAACCACACTGGGAAGACTATGGTAAATGTGCTCGGTAAAATTAAACATGACATGAATAGTATAAGAGGGAATCTTGTGGGGTTAAGAGTTAATGCACACAAGTCATATTTTATATATCTTTATATGATGACAATATACGGAGTATTAATGCAAATACGTGTGTGTATACATATATGTGTATATATATATATTTTTTAAATTACCCCACTCGCCCCCTGCAGGCAGTCTTTTTCTCCTTCAAGGTTGGGTCCTCTACCAGAGCTCTCAGTTTGGGGATACCAGTGCGGGGTGTTCCAATTACCACAGGGTCCACTGTTGCTTTCACCGTCCACATCTTTTCTAGCTCTTCTTTCAGCTGTTGGTATTTCTGAAGTTTCTCATTCAATTCAGTTAATTTTTATATAGCGCCTTTCGCAACAATGTGCCTCAAAGCGCTTTACACAAGAAATTGCAGATATTGAAGAATTAACACAAATGAATGAAGCCAGACAACAACTCTCTGATGTTGTTATCACTTGGGATTGCTACATCTATCACTACGGCCTTGTTCTCCTGTTTGTCCACCCCTACTATATCTGGTCGGTTAGCCATTACCAGTTTGTCAGTCTGTATCTGGAAGTGCCACAGGATATTAGCCTGCTCATTCTCAGCCACCTTCAGGGGTGTTTCGCCATTTTGATCTTGGGACTTCCAGCCCATACTTGGCACAGATGTTTCTGTATATTATACTGGTCACTTGATTGTGGTGTTTTATGTACGCCTTGCCTGCTAGCATCTTACATCCCAGTGTTATGTGCTGGATTGTCTCAGGGCCCTCTCTGCACAGCCTGCATCTGGGGTCCTGGCTGGTGTGGTAGACCCCATCCCCTTTTGATCTTGTTCCGAGAGTTTGTTCCTGTGCTGCTGTGATTAGTGCCTCTGTGCTGTCTTTCAGTCCACCTTTGTCCAGCCACTGGTAGAATTTTTCAAAATCAGCCACTTTTATCTGCCGGTGGTATATACCATGCAGGGGTTTTTCCTTCCATGATGGTTTTTGCTCTTTTTCCATTTTCTCTAGTTTCTGCTGACTGACGTATTCACAAAGCACATCATCACTTGGGGCCATCTTTCTGATGTATTAATGGATCTTTACTGTTTTGTCCAGGACAGTGGCTCTGATGCTCACTAGTCCTCTGCCTCCTTCCTTCCACTTAGTGTACAGTCTCAGGATGCTGGATTTAGGAGGAAACCCTCCATGGATTGTGAGGAGCTTCCTAGTCTTGATGTCAGTGGCCTCTACCTCCTATTTTGGCCAGGTTATTACACCACTGGGGTATCTGTTGACCAGCAGGGTGTAAGTGTTGATAGCCTGGACTTTATTCTTCCCATTCAGCTGACTTCTCAGGACTTGCCTTACTCTTTATAGATATCTCGTAATTGCTGCTCTCCTTGCGGCCTCTTCATGGTTCCCATTTACCCGTGGGATTCCAAGGTACCTGTAGCTGTCCTCAACATCTACTATGTTGCCTTCTAGTAGTACAATCCCCTCAGTTCTGACTACCTTCCCTCTTCTGGTTACCATCTGGCCACATTTATCCAATCCGAATGACATTCTAATGTCATTGCTGTAGATCCTTGTGGTATGGATCAGTGAGTCAATGTCTAGTTCACTCCTGGCATACAGCTTGATGTCATCTATGTAAAAGAGATGGCTGATGGTTGCTCTATTCCGTAATTGGTATCTGTAACCACTTTTGGTGATGATCTCGCTGAGGGGGTTCAGGCCTATACAAAACAGCAGCGGGGACAGTGCATATAGTTGGTAGATTCCACATCTGATAGTGACTTGTGCGATTGGCTTGAAGCTGGACTCTAGGTTTGTTTTCCACATTGCCATATATGTGTGTGCGTGTAAATGTGTGTAATCATTATAAAAGTGGCTATTTTCCCTCTACTTTTCTTAATATTGTATTTGCCATCCATTGTATTACTACACAAAAACAATTTGATTTGGTTTGCACTTACCAACTCCCGTGAGTTCAGAGTCCATCATGATCATAGCATATACCAGCACTTGCCACTTGCCGCAAACTATCTGCAGATTCTGGCTGGAATTTCAATTCAATTCAATTCAATTTATTTTTATATAGTGCCTATTGCAACAATGTGCCTCAAAGCACTTTACACAGGAAATTACAGATATTGAAGAATTAGTACAAATGAATGAAGCCAGACAACAATGGAGGAGAGGAACCAAAAACTCCACAGTGTGGAGAAAAAAACCTTTGGGGGCCCAAGGTTGACTGGCTGCTCAGCCCCTCCTGGGCATGCTAAAATTACAGAGTAGTGGTACTTATTGAGAGGTGGATTGTTCCTAGTAATACGATATAAATAACAATTCAGTCCTTCTTTGCTCCTGGTGCTGAAGCCGTTCTCATTGGCCTTCGGTGTCCCTGTGGCGGAGCTTCATTCAAGCGGATACATTAGGAGTCAGCCACTCTACGAAAGCATCCCGCTCAGATGGCAGGCACCAGGTAACCACATGCACAAGGAGAGAATTTAGAGAGGGGTTAGCAAATAATACAAACTCTAGCAGCCCCATAGCAAAATTTTTGCAGGAATTTGCAGGAAAATACATTTTGTCTGCATTTGCAAAAGCCTTATTTGAAAATTACAGTGTACTGCCAACCAGAAACTTCTGTCAAGTTTTGTACCACATTTTTCTTTACTCATTATATATATATCCCTGTATGATATATCTGACATTCATTAGTTTTGCCTTACCATGGACTCCTCATTCTCTCCGGTTTAAGCTATACTAACTGACAATTTCTGACTCAGAAAAGAGTGATGATGGTGATGTTATATTCAACTCTTGCCAATTCTTTGGGCTAGCTCTCTCCACTGAGAGGCTTCCTATAAAATTTTCTTGGCAAGCTTTTTACAGGGTATGTTGCCAGGTCATTGCCCAACCCATCCCATTTACTTTGGTTTGGGACCAGCGTGTACAGTTCACATGGCTGGGTTTAGGGAAGAGTATGCTTATATATACATGACAGCTGAGATTAGATTTGTAGATTCCTACATCACTTATTGTATATGTGACTGCAACTTTATATTGTATAAGCAGTAGGCAGCGACTCATAAGGAAGTCTGTGACTCTCAGGAATTTGAACTGTTGCAATCACCTGCCTACCATAGCATCCAAATGCTTATCTGAAATTTGAATGACCCAAGTTTGAGTTTGGTGAGCTTTCAAGGGGGCTGGGATCCAACAAAAATATATTAAACAATGCAGTTGAAGCAAGCAGAGTTCAGACAACTGTTCGGTCTTTGCTGTATCACAGATGAATAGTGACAAATGGGTATTAATATATATTCAAATAGGATATTTATTTTGACAGTGGACTTAAGAAGGAGCCCCCCTCATCTATCCCCCTTCACAAGACTTGGCAGTACTGTATCATCAGTAGAGACCTTCAAGTTCCAGGGCTTTGAATTCGGGAAGAAGTGAAAATCGGTGCCAAGAAAGAATGGTCTTAAGGGCATTCATTTCACCATGGATGATGAAGTGAAGGATTCTGTGAAATTGCAGATCAAGGAAAGATCGCCAGAATTCTTAAATTTTTGGGATGAGAAATGTATAACTGTAACTGGTGGCTACACTGACAAGTAAATGTAAGCTCTTGTAGCCAATAAAATGTTTCTTGCCTTTTGTTTCATTTGAATATCTCTCTCCATTTGAAAGTTATTAGCAAGTGTGCATTACTTTTCAGCTGCCCCTCATAATAAATAATGAATCCCCCATATAATTCTGAATTGGGTTCATAGAATCCTATCCCAATATGTCACATTGTTTTCTCCAAGCTTTAATTTAATTGTGGGATTTCCACACTATAGACATTCCAACTTGAACCTTGCTTTACAGTCCAGTAAGCATTATTTAAGTACTCAAAACAAGAACCTGCTGAGGAGAAGGGGGAACCATAACTTAGTACTAGGGAAAAAGACAGAGGGTCTGCTGTCACAGCACATCTTTATTACTGAAATTTTATGCATTAATAAAAGCATTTTTAAAATGTTGCTGTTACAATTAATACCCTCCTTTTGGGACACAAATCCCAGGCATTTTGAAAGTCCAGGAAAAACACACTTGTTGCATATACCAGATGCAAGAAGTTATGCACAGCATCAGACCTTAAGATGTTTTAAAAATTGATAATCTTATTTAAAAAACCACTGCTGCAGAACAGTAACCATCTAAAAATTGTGGTTCTAATTTTATATTAAAACTATATATTTAGTGTATAATGAAAAAGCTAATTACGTCAACTGCAGCATATAGGTTTACAAAACAGCAAATCTAGGGACAAGAACAGGAAATCTCATTGTTTTCCCAACCTTACTGTAACAATATTCATCCTATATGCAGAATTCAAACTTTGGAATTATATGTAAATACTCAAGGGCATATGTGAAGGATCAGCCACTATAGGAAAAAATTCCTCAGTAGTCAGGACAAGTCTGATTAGTGACCCAAGTAGCTCAGGCAAGGTAATCCTCTTGTCTGGTAGCTCTGAGCAGGCTGCGAGGACCCTGGGTTCAAAACCGGGCAGGATCAGCTCAATTACGCACATATTCATCCCTACCAATACTGTAGGAGTAAGAAATTGTTCCTCACGTGTTTAATGACACAGGGGGGTTTGAGGCTGATTTGGTCCCTACTAATGTCAAAACCAAACGTATGCTGTTCGTACACAGGTGTAGTTTAGACTATTTGAAGATAAGCACTGCCTGGCAGTGTAAATTGATTTAGGATTAACACAGGGTCTCCCATACTGGCATGCTAGCATGCATATCGGACAGCATCAAATAGCCATTAAATTGTCATAGTATTTCAAAGAGCAAAATATTACTATTCTTGGTTTCCTGCCAGTGCATTTCTTCATTCACAGGCTATACTTTTCGTGCAACTACATCACAGTAGTGTTGCATGAATATATCAATACACCAGTGTCCTATAAGTCCAGGCTGTATCCTACATTAGGTACTATGGTCCTGGGTTATGCATCAAATTTTAACATATTGGTAGTAACGTGCTGCCATGATGATTCAAAGAGAATCTCCTCACCTTGCCGGTCTTCATCCTGAAGGACTGGCAACTCCACAACCTTTTAAAAGAACATATCTCACATGCACCATGTATCTTATGACTTCCAGGATAAGCTAGTTCAAGTTCATTTTAGGCAGGATCCTTAAAAAAAAAAAAAAAAACCAAAAGGAAAAACATCATGGGAGAAACAGACTGGTATAATGATTTACTTTTACTTTCACATTTTCAGTACATAGTCATTTAACAAGTTTTTTTCTTTTCTTAAACACATACTGGGCTGTGCAGCAAGATATAATGCGTAGACATATACACATGATGATAACCAACTCCACAATCCAAAAAGAGGAATGTCTTCATTTCATCTCATGGTCCTGTGAGAGAGACTCACACAGTGAATCCTTTTGTGACCAACGTGCATCATTATGTTTCAATCACACGCGCACAGGGGCACACGCAAACACACAATGCCAACAGTGGATTTCCACTCCATAGGAACCACATGGTTTGTTAAATGACAAGCAGCGGAACTGGCTCAGCATTACTTCTGATGTTCAGAAAAGCCGAACTTTGTGCCCTAGAACTCGATAGTGCCATTATAAACAGACATACATACCCACACACTGCACTTACACCTAAAAGGGCTGCGATGAGTACCAGGTGACACTGTTTTTCATTACGTTATTCAGCTGTTGTAGCAGACTCTTCTATTCAGAGACAACACTTTTGACAATTCTATATTTCTTGTATAACTGGATATATCACCAAAGTATAGGTTAAGTGCTTTTTAAAGGGTACAACATAATAGTCCTCTGCAATCTCCAGGGACAATCTTATGAGCCTAATTTCAGCCTTTCCAGCATGTTCAATGTTAGAAGCAACTGGCATTTACAGAATAGGGGGGAGGGGTCCATCATTTTTTAAATATGGCTGCCAATTTCTCAAATTATAAGCCCACCTCATACTCCATTCCATACCCCTAACATCCTAACAGGAATATTATGCTGCTGGTGAACACGTGTACATGACTTTCCCCATTATTTTTAGTCTGAAATGAAAGTGCTTTAGATAAATGAAATTTAGGATCCACATTTTGCACACATCAGTTGCTTACTGCCGGAACTGTGTGTACACAAGACGACAAGGAACAGACGACCATTGTCACAGCGCCATCCACCCACCACAAGATTACATGGTAAAGGTAATGGATATCCAAGATGCCCAAAAAAAGTTTGAAAATACAAATACATATCGCTAAAATGCGTAAACAGTAAACAGTAATTACACATATTTAAACAATTTTTCTGAAATGCAGTCAGTCATTGGTTGTGTAAACTGCCACATCAGGTAAAGTCTGCAGATTTTACAGCTGCACCTGCAATTGGTGGGGGTGGGGGGGAAGAAACAGAACCAGAAACTTACTGGTGTCTGAAAAGATGGACCAAAACCAATGTGTCACTCAATGCTCAATGGACCTGCTTGGGCAAGATTTTTGAGGAGGGAAAAAAAGACCCGCAGGGGCAGAACGATATTTTGTAAAGTGCACTGGCCAATTATTCATCTCACTCAGCTAGCAGATGACGAGTATTCTACACTGGGGAGTTGTTTCTCTGAACACTGGGTTATGCAGCATGTTCTACAGATAAACACAAACACACACTACTGCGAGTGCCACTATATGCATGCCCTAAGGAATGGTGTCAAGGTTTTTAAAAAGGTCAAATTTGGAATGAACACAAGAGCGTTGAAAGAAAGTGACAGAGCATTATAAACCACCATCTTCCACCAAAACAGTTTTCCATTAGTAGCACAAGGGAAATGACCGAACACTACCGTGTACATACACATTAAACAGAAATAAAACAGTAATGAGCCTGACCATAAGAACACTAGTAAGAATATTCCAGTGATCATGTGGTGACAGCTGTTTGTCCCTCATGTGAGCGCGGCTGAAGACTTCTTGTTTCTTCAATGGTCGATGAGTTTTGGGCTGTGGAACGTCGTCTACAGGCCAGATCTAAAACTGCTCAGCCAACAGCTCACAGAGACGCCTGGAGACTGTGTCTTTACTACTACGAAGAGTCAGGCGATACATCTAGGAGGAAAAATTATGGGATGTTACCGCCTGAGAAACACATGTAATCCACACTAAATAATCTGACCATTAGAGAACAAAGATATTAAGGCGTGTTTACTCTATGGACTGCCGGTGTTACACTAACACTGCACAGGAAAGCTACAAGGGGTTCATGGTTTACCTTCTCGTCACACTTGAGTTGCAGCAAACGTAGAGGAACAGACAAGTGCTCAGTGAAAAAAAACGCAATGGGGCAAAACAGCTGTAATTTAGCTCAGCTAAGTGTCCATTTAAACAAAACATAAGGAAAATAGGGGCATGGATAATACCCCAACTGTAGAAGTAATGTTCTGACATTCTGAAGTGGAATAGAAAAACTGTAAATAAAGTATGCGTATGCACAGTACAGTCAACTTTGCCATTAGGTAGGTCTTTCACTAATCCTCTTGCACAAATATTTTGTATACCAACTCTATATTACTTAAGTACAGTCCAAGTGGAATTCAGTACAAAAAAGGGGGGTAGCCAAAAACCGTGCTTGCAATCCCATTTCTATGAAATCTAAGCAATAACTGCACAGATGTGAGGCAAAGGTTAACATGAATGAGGCTTACTGGAGTGGCTTTGTATGCCATTTGTGCAGTGTTACCTGGGCTTGCTTGTTGGGCTCCAGCCTCAGCAGACAGCCCACCTGCTGAGCCTTGGTCTGGATGACTCCAGCACACACGTAGTTCTCTGGATTGGGGTCCACATTCTCCAGGAGGGCAGTCCCGAAGCCCAACAGCTGTGGAGCACAACAAGAAGAGCAGTCTTTTCAAAATCAATGCCAGAAGCAAATCCTTAAAACAATTCAGCTCTCTGCGATTCATTACAAAACATCAAAGCACACATTTACAAGTGTTATTTATATCCTGACAAATTTTTAAATGTAAAAGCAGACCTTGCCTTTATGTCTGTAGGCCCACAATAGCTTTTATATACACACACCTGCCTAATTTTGAGTAGGTCCCCTTTTTGCCACCAAAACAGCCCTGACCCATCAAGGCATGGACTCCACTAGACCTCTGAAGGTATGCTATGGTATCTGGCACCAATGAATCATGTTTACATCAGATCAGGCCGTCTTCTTCCATTGGTCCATGATCCAGTCATGATGCTTACATGCCCACTGCAGGTGCTTTTGGCAGTGGACTTGGGTCAGCATGGGCACCTTGATGGGTCTGCAGCTACACAATCCCATACACAACAAACTGAGATAAACTGTGTGTTCTGACACCTTTCTATTAGGGTTACCTTTATGTTTTCAACAACAGTAGCTCTTCTATTGGATCAGACTACACAGGTCTGCCTTGCTCCCCATGTATGTCAATAAGCCTTGGCCGCCCACGACCCTGTTGCCGGCTCACCGGTTTTCCTTCCTTGGACAAATTTTGGTCCTGACCACTACAGACTGGGAACATTCCACGAAGGCAGCCGTTTTGGAGTTGCTGTGATCCAATCGTCTAGCCATCACAATTTAGCCCTTGTCAAAGTCGGTCAAATCGTTACACTTGCCCATTTTCCAGGGACAAAATGTTCACTTGCTGCCTAATATATCCCACCTACTTCCAGGTGCCATTGTAACAAGATAATCCACATTATTCACTACACCTGTCAGTGGTCATAATGTTATAGCCAACTGGGGGGG
>JABJVR010006040.1:0-12869 GCA_025773905.1 Chitala chitala | reverse complement strand
TGTGTGTGTGTGTGTCCAGTGCATCAGTTCAGCTCTTGCACCCTGTCAGCATGTGTGACTGGTGTGTGTGTGTGTATGTGTGTGTGTGTGTGTGTGTGTGTGTGTCCAGTGCATCAGTACAGTTCTCGCACTTCCCTGTGAGCATGTGTGTGTCAGCACAAGCCTCCTGCAGCTGCCTGCCAGCATGACAAACAGCTTCCTCAGCTGTTGCTGCTCCTCCTCCTTCCTGAGAAAGTCCATAAGAAAGCTTCTACCCTCATTAGGAAGCTGTACCGTGACCTTGTGCCCTCTGAGTGATAGATAACCCACAAGTGCTCCAGTGTATCCCCTGGCGTTCTCCTCACATCACTGAAGTTGTCCATTTTTGACAAATGTGGCTGGTGTAACAGTGTGACAGGACAGAGGAACTGAACCCTTTGCTCCAACCTGGGTCAGGCTCCTGAACAAGGTGGTGAAAAGTGACCGCACAGCAAAACCACAAGTGTAAAATTCACAGTGTAAACATTAACATTTACAGAGTTCAAGTAAAAGTGCTGTTGTATATATCCCTTGTTATTGCCATTAAAACAAATATTATAAAAAACACTGCATAGAGTTCTACTTACACTTTGTAGAGTGGGACTATATATGCTCCTAAATAGTGTTAACAAGTGTAGCATTTAGACTACAGATTTTTGCTGTGTATGATAAAATGTTTATCTATAATACTAGTCCAAATTCAGCACTGATTTGGTTTTCACAATCATACTGCAATGGCCTGGGTTTGATTTTTCAGTCAGTTAAAAAGCTTGTAGCTCTCAGACAAAATTTTATTTAGTTTTGCCTCCTTTTCCACATTATTAATTATTGCACCACCTAAAATTAAAACTAAAACATATATATGTTCTAATATATATGCCTTCATATAGCCTTTACAGCACACTTTTTTGTAGTAACACAAATGCCAAGTGAGAAATATATTGGTGTAAAAGTATGTATTTTATTTAAGAAAAGTAATGGAGTAAAACTTGACGTACATTTAAAAACTGAAGTAAAGTACAGACACTCCCCAAAAATGCTTAATTACTGTAACAAAGTACTATTACTTCATTATATTCCACCATTGAAAATACAAAGTTACAAAGAAGTGCGTTAAAAGTGACCCAGCTTTAACACCGATAACAAAAATTTAACTCGCACATTACAATAACACACTAACTGCAGAATCCAGCAGAAAATGGCTAAAAAAATTGCCATGGCATTTAATTTAAACCAGTAATCATTAATTGCATTCAAATTGTAATCATTAATGAACAGCACAAATGGATGCCAAAAAGAATCCATTAAGGAATCAATAAAGAATCCTTAGTCAGGAACAGTGACTTAAGTGATCCTTAGTCAGGAGCAGTAACTTAAGTGATCCTTAGTCAGGAGCAGTGACTTAAGTGATCCTTAGTCAGGAGCAGTGACTTAAGTGATCATTAGCAAGGCACAACAAGACATACAAGTAGATAAATTAAACTTTACCAGAACTGTTAAAAATTAAGAAACATACAGTGGTTTTGTCATGCTTTGATGATTCTTATAAAAATTTAAAAAAAACTATTTTTATGAAAAACCTGCTGAGAATTTCTGTAGTAACACAGTAATTATACCAACATGTCAATAACGTTTAAATAAGATTAAGGTTCAATCAGAAGCAAACATTGGCAGAAACAAAAACCTGAACCATACCTCACGCGGACGTGCTCAGGAATGTTCAGAACAATTGCATCGGTCCTAAAAACGCAGGGTAATGCAAGAATGCAAGTTTATTGTACCATTGTGTGCAGCTTCAAATTATAAATATGAACTCTTTGCCAACAATAAGTGTTCAGCATTTAACAGAAAAAGAATATCATCTGTTTTGCTGTTAAAACAAGTTTGCTAACATTGTATACACACTTAGTTGCCTCAAACCTTCTAGACCTCCTTCAGTATACTGGTCTGTTTCTAGAGCTCCTTCAGTATACTTGTGTGTTTCTAGAGCTCCTTCAATATACTGGTCTGTTTCTAGAGCTCCTTCAGTATACTTGTGTGTTTCTAGAGCTCCTTCAGTATACTGGTCTCTTTCTAGAGCTCCTTCAATATACTGGTTTGTTTATAGAGCTCCTTTAACATACAGGAGGTATATCCCTCCATAAGGAATTACAAACAGCACATGAGCACTATTGCATAGGGGTGCACAATGAATGGACAGTACAGTGATGTGGTAGTTAGCACTGTCGCCTTGCACCTCCAGGCCTGGGGCTCAATTCCCGCCTTGGGTCTGTGTGCGTGGAGTTTGCATGTTCTCCCTGTGCTTGGTGGGTTTTCTTCAGGTTCTCCAGTTTCCACCCACAGTCCAAAGACATGCAAGTTAGATTGTTTGGTGTGTCCAAATTGCCCATAGTGTGTGTGTGTGTGTGTGTGTGTGTGTGTGCCCTATGATGGGTTGGCACCCCACCCTGGGTGTCCCCTGCCCTGTGCCCTATGTGTTCTGGGATGGGCTCCAGGCTTCCAGTAACCCTTAACAGAATGAAGCAGTATAGAAGATGACTGACTGCACAATGAATAGCATTCCCTGCAGCAGAGGACCAGTTAGTATCTGAAGACATCAAGAGACTTTCCCAAATGTAGTTGGAGGTCTGCATGAAAGTTTACCTTCAGAACTTTAATTCTAAAAACTAGACTCATAACTCAGCTGGGATTTATGTTGGAGGGTTCTTCAAGTAAAAGTGCCTGATTTATTCAACAAAATCTTAATTTTAGCATACTTAAATAAATCACACTTTTCTTTATTACTTAGTGGATATATTGAACAAATTCCAGGGAGACTGTTCTTTAAATAAATTGTAGGAACCTGAGAGATACACTGTGGGATGATGTTGGCATGTCTTATACTTACTGATGTTGCATTGTTCCTAATGTAACTTACATGTCTTTGTGTGATTTTCTTTGCCAAGTGTGATTTGCATTCATAAAGAAAATGTAAGAACAACACAAAAATTGATCTAAATGGCATAGACTGAGCTTCTCCGATTCAAGTACGTGACACAATATGAACGCGCCACATGAGTGTAAAAACGCAACTCAAACCGTGTTAAGTAAGGATAAAAACAATTTTCTCAATGAAATATAGAGATGTCTAGTTTCGTCCCACTAAAGACAAAGGATGACAGACTGGACATTTAATTTTGTCCCAATGTCCAGTAGGGAAAGAAAAGGTTCCCAGTACTGAGATTTGTCTGTACACATGAAAATAACTAAAATTCCAGGGAGAAAAAAAAGGTTTGCATAAACATCTGTCTTCTGTGTGCGTCTCCGCTGTCGCCACGCTTCCTGAGTTACAGTTACAGATGTGCTCTCCCACACTGCCGTCATCATCACCACGCTTGTCTTCGCATCGCAACGTGGATCAGTGGGATCAGCCCCCCCTACTCTGTGTGTATAGGTCCTACGTCCTTAGGAGCTCGTGACGAGGTGCAAACACACAAGCACAGCGCCTCCTGGCGGTGGATAAGGTGCCACTGCCTCGCTTGGGTGCGTTCTCCATAAAAGCATGACTCTTTTCCCAGTAAGCGCCTGGGGGCTATACAGGGGAAAAACCACCAAACCAAAAACCAAAAACCCGCAACAACGTAAATGAAGAATCAAACGGTTTTCCCTTTTATTTTTTGTCGTATTTATGAGCACAACTATGAGAGGAGTTTGAATAAGGTTTATTTCATTTCATGGTCGTATAAAAGGCACTTGTAATAAACTGCAGTTCGCAGACTGTGAAAACTGTTCTTACGCCTCCACAGTCTGAGGGCTTGTAGCTCTGTTCCATTTCAACACTTTTACTTAGAATTTATGTAACGCTTAACCGCTTCAGAGCCGAAACTGTATTCAGAAGTATAGCCTACTGGCATTTCTGTGAAGTCTGATGACAACTTCTAGCCAGTAATACCACGAGAAATAGGTTGATGAGGGATGTAACACAAATATGTGTTATTGTTTTTATGAATGTGTTAAACGATTAAGGTCCATGAAGAGCACTGTAATGTCCATGCATGTAGATCAGTTCAATTCAATTTATTTTTATATAGCGCCTTTTACAAGGATGTGCCTCAAAGCGCTTTACCGAAGAAATTGCAGTATATAATTATAATCAATAAACCGCAACCTTTACCTCTACCTCTCCACCTCAGTACAGATTACATGCGCATCATTGGAGAAACCATAAAACACGAAACGCGCGCTGCCATTACTCTCACCAGTAAAACGGCTTCTAGTTGTGTTGTGCAGTTCCTAGATGTGAAGACATTTGTCGGCAGCAGTACTGCGCTCGATCGTTTACCTTCATATTCCAGTATTGTGTTTTGATTAGTGATGCTGAAAGTTTGTGCCAAGGTTTTATCTTTTAATTTTTAATGCGTTTTCATATGCTGCGACATTTTAAGATCACGTTAAAGCAATGCATCAGTTATGATCTCAAAAATGTGAGGACTTAATATTTTAAAGGTATTCATACAGTAAACTTTGTACCGTTTTGTCGTGAACCGTCATATATTTACTGATGTTATGTTTGAGTCACAGTCAGATTGTTTTACGGGCACTTATAAATGACCTTACTCGTCAGTGTCCGAAAGAAAATGAAAACGGGACATAAACATACATACATACAACCATAACAGCACAGTTAGGGGTGCAAACTGTTAGTGATATGGATGTGAAAACGCGCATTTCGGCCGTCGCGAATTTTATTCCTGCTGGTTCTAATATAAAATCTGCAGCCCAGCACTACACGGTGACGCTAAACAGATACACTAGGTGATCGTCATTTACTGTTGTATTTTGTGCAGCGCAGTTAGTTTAAAATCAATTTGATATCCGAAGTACTACGAACACTGCATTTCCCCCCTAAACCCTTTGTTTAGTCTGAAATGAGAAATGATCCGATCAAAGCAACAATGCAGTCATCGTAATATCTCTCTTAGCGTGAGTCTCTCATATAGGGAAAATAATTCGCTAGAAGGGATTTCAATAAGGAAGTTTAAATTGGTTTATTTATTTATTTTTTTAATTTTAATGATTTATTTCAAACTCCTACCTTCTGGATAGTAATACCAGCTGATTATATCTGGTGGTGTAAGTGCGCATACATTTTACCTGAAACCCACTGACAACTTTCTGAGGAGCCGCACAGGCTAATTAAAGACAGATTTCACATTTGATTTGCATAATTTTTCTTTGCATTTTTTGGTATCTGTTAGCCTTATGCCTTACTGCAAACAGAAAAGTGTCTAAACATAATTTGGTTTTCTTTCGCATCGTTTTGTATTTAAGTGTCAAAAAAAAAAACACGAAAAAGGTACAAAAATGCAAATCATTGATTCTAGGAAAGCTGTTGTACTGCATATAGAAGCGAAAGAAATAAGAGAAAAGCATGGCTTTCCAGGAGCATTACTACAAATAGCCACAGTTGTAATGTGTATATTTTTATTAGTACAATGTCCTCGTATAATGCACGTGCTAATAACGTTTTAAGCCCAAGGCTGAACTGTGTATCCATGAATGGAATGTGATAATTTATTTTAAAACGTCTAATCTGAGTAGGTATTAACGGGCTAGGTCAGAAACTAATGAAATTTAAAGAAAAAATACCATGTATCATATCGCTTAAATTATTTAAAACTGCATGTTTTCAACCTTCAAAATAGTAAGCAAAGCATATGCTGCTGGTGGCGTGAAGTCTGGAGATTTCTGATCACGTAACATGAAAATCAGAACATACGTAATTTTAAGAGAAAAATAGTTTGGAATAAGTTGACATTTATTACGAGCAATATGAACGTGCATGTTGTGAATGCAATATACTGTACTATGACATATACCATACATCTCAATTCCCGTCTCTAGTTTCAGCAGTCTTTCTCATGGGTTATTTATTAGCGTCACTATTTTTGACATCTTCTTGAGGCTTTATTATTGTTATGGTGAATTGGGCTTGGTATGCTCCGCCCACATGTCACGTGTTTACATCTCCATTATCTCGTCCATCCAATTAAACGGGATTGCTGTAAGACTTTCTGATTGGACCAAACCTTATAATCTGCTCCTGTATATATATGCAGTGTGACTGCAGCCGTTGCACTAAATGGCAGTTGAAGCAATTATCAGGTTAATAAACAAACCAAAGTAAACATGCACATGTAGAACATGACACTGCTGGAGGGCGTGATTAACTGACATCAGTCACATCGTAACAGGTTTGTAGAAAATGGTTGCAAAGTTGGGTAAGTGTGGATCTCTACCAAGGTGTTAGAGATCCACACCTAAAAATGTAACTAAGTGTATATTTAAAAACGTATTCCTTTATATTTTCATTTATTTTTGTAATAAACGCCTTTACTCTTGGGTGTTGCTGAGACTGGAGTGGTATGACTAATTACAAATTACCATCAGTCTCCCAACATTCTAGTGTGAGACTCCATGCTGGAAATTAATTACCTTAGATAATTAAACTTTATTTATTTGCAATCTATGCTAGTATTGTTCAGCATGACATTTTACTCTCCACAAGGTCATGATGTTTTCATTTATTGACCTGCTTTCCACTGATCTAATGGTCATCTCACTGTACAACTCCGTCGTCATTAAAATCGTTGACAGTTCCAAACGTAGAGTGCTATAAAGACACACTTAAATTCAGATACTCATTCAAAGGTTTGGATGCATGGGACCCCCTGTTACCCTGGGCCCACTGCCGACCCTGAAATCTTACATGTCCGTCTGTGTATGTCCCCCTTGGCAATCGGGTTTAGTCATAAGGGTTTCGTCAAAGTACCACTCGCACAGAAATACATACTGCTTTCTCTTTCCGTGTCCCCGTCCTGTATATCGTGGCTCCATGTCTTCTGCTGTTTTCCTGCGCAGCTGTGTCCCCCTCCTCTCTCCCCCAGGCTCCACCAGGCAGCACGAGCAATGAGCTAGGATCTGATTGGCTACCTCACAAAATCCGCGTCCCGTGATTGGTTGGCTTGCCTCTCTCGAGCGCTTCCATTGGTAGCCGGATACTTAGCTGCATATTTTACTCAGACACTAGCACAATCTGGGTTTGGGAAAAAACGAAGCCGGCGATGCAAGGTTTGTGGTCTCTTCGTGCTTCTCGTTGCGATTCTTTTGTGTGTTTACTCTGTGTTGTGTGTGTGTAGCTTGCTGGAGCGGTGCTGGGCCATGTGTGTAACACCGGACAGGGAGGGGCTGGCTGCCCTGCGGGGCAAAGGAGGGGGGAAAAGGTTTGGGGTGGGGTGGCTGTGGCGCTCACGCTGGGCACATCCGCGCACCGAGAGTTGCGGAGCGCGCTGCGGGCAAGCCGGAGTTGCATTGTAAATAAACTGCAGCCGACGGTTGAGACATTTGCTGATCACACTCCTAGCTGCAGGAAGACTATCATGCATGCCTGTACGAGCCTTTTGACCTTCTGCTGCAGTTTCTCTTTCCCATGCCTTTTCACGATCATCAGCGCAGACGTGGAACCTCGCAGTCTCCAGTCACATTGTTCATGGCTGGAGGTACTCGTCAGTTATGATATTAGGTTTTTGTCGATGTGTGTTTGCGAGGATCAACTTCTCAGGGACCGTTACTGGATGTGTTCCTTTAACGCTTGCATTTGACAGTTCTAGCATTTAAATAAGTGATTTCTGTCAGTATAGTGTTCGACTTGACTTGGCCCTGACTGTCATGTTCAAAAACACGTCTTTTAGCATCGTTTCATAAAATCAACAGTTTGGTGGCATTAAATCTTGAAATGGTTACCTTGTTCAAGCATTCACACAATAGGGTACAGGGCTGGTTTTGTGGGAACTGCCTTGCAATCTTTATTGTCAGTCATTTTTCTATAGTCAGTTTACTCTTGCCACACGCTATTTTAAAATGTTCCTTTCTGCTCTGTGCACTTTAGAAGTTCGGGTCCTTCTTGTGGCCTGCTATGTTTACCAGACTTGTTTATATGAGATTTGGTGCAGGTTTGCTACAATGGGCTTTTCTTCACTTAACGTGGGAACATATCACTGTAATAATTTATAACGGATTGCTGTGATGAGTAATTTTCAAAATAATTTACATTAGCTTTGTAGTTTGGTCTTATTGCTATTGTAACTTCTCAAAATGAATGTAAACGGTTACCATGTTGGAATGTAATTGCGCACGTTCAAGTTTATATTTAAGTGTATAAATTTAGTACTGGTGTATAAAGACGGTCTTGAGCTTGCTCTTATGTGTGTGTGATGTAACAACTGCCATTTCAGTATGTTGTCGTTAATCTGTCCAACTCTGCCTAATGCTATTTGGGACAGAATGTTCTAGATGTCAGTATGGTGGACATTTATTATGTTTCTACGTTTTAGGATGACCCAGATAGTTGAGAATTATAAACACACACGTACAGGGTCATTTCTTTCTATGTTTGTGCCCTACGTAAGACCTTTGATTTCCCCTCCCAAAATAAAGAAATCCTCCCCTCTTTGGCACCCTTCCAGCAGGTGGTGCCCTAGGCAGCTGCCTGTGTCTAAAAAATTACCCTGTATATATAAAAATTGTATGTGTAAAGCATATTTGGGAGCATTCAAATATTTGAACATCAAAATTGTAATTTTTCACCCTTTCATGAAATGATGACAGAGATATATGTCATGCCTAATGGTAAATATTATATATTGGTTTACTGGCATATGTCCATCTGCTTTTACAATTCAAAGTAGATGTCTTTCCTAATTTTTTATTTAATATTAACCTATTCTGATAATCCCAGAGGGAAACCTCTTCTCTGCATTTAACCCACCCCCCCGAGGGTGAGGCACAGGGCAGCCATGTTTGGCTCCTGTGGAGCTTTCAAGTGTCTTGCTCAAGGATACACCAGGCTGGGATTCAAACCAGGACACTTCTTTCCTGCTGTTCTACCCATTGAGCCGCCAGGCTGCCGCTGTTGTAATGCATATGGAACACAGTGTTTCATTGATTACTTAAGAGATGAAAGGATTACAGGTTTAAATTGGCTATTTGCATTTTCAAAATACAGTAATACTGTATGCATTATATATTCTGCAAAGTGTTAAATATTTTTCCTTGTAATTTATTGTGAAAGGTGTTGTAAAACAAACGCAGTTCAAATTATGATTTTGGTTCTGGATTGACATGTCCGTGTCTCTTGTGAGGTCTGTTTTTTGTGTTTTTACTATGAGGTAGGAATAAAACTGGTGGCGAGATCAAAAAGAGCCTTTCAAGGCAAAGCAGCGAGGAGGGACGAGGTATTATAGCCGTGATGTAGCGCGACACTCTCTCAGGACCAGCTGCCAGCCTGGTGAATGGAGAGTTGGTGAAAGCAGCTGCGCACGAGACGCCTCGCTCTGCGCTCTCAGTCCGTCTGGGAACAGAACGGAATCAGCTTTCTTGCTGGCGCTTCCGACTGAGCGCAAACGTTGATTTCGCTATTTTCGAGCAACACTGTAGTATAGATTGGGTGAAGAGTGTTTTGAATAGCACAAATCAGTGTGGTGTGCAGTACGAGGAGAGAATGCTATGGCCGTTTCTTTACCCCCCCCCCCTCTCTTTTTTGTCAAGGGAGTTGGTCGCTTTACGTTCCGTTTGGAATTGGTTGATGATCACGGTATCATAATCATGATGGATTTAAAATCGAGTAAATAAATTTTTAATCGTACTTAGATAATTTTCCCGACGTTACCTTAGCAGGTTGTGAAGCTTTGTGTCCTATTCTGATGGAACGAAATGTATCCTATTAATATATAAAAAGGAAAAACGTTACTGAAAGAGCGCAACCGGGTTCTGCCTTTATTTCTTACATTCCCATCAACTTTGCCATGCCAGTTTTGATGATTGACCTTAAGAGTGAGAAATGTTGAAACCCGTTTTTATCCCAGACTTAAAGTCACGTGGGTGAACTCCTATCCACTTTCAGCAGCAAAATTACGGGGGGGGGGGGGGTGTAAACGGTGGGAAATGATAACTGGAGCTGTGTGGTGAGTGGAGAGAAAGGAAATTGTGTTTGACATATGGGAGGTTAACATGTAAAATCTGAAAATTAATTTAGACTGTTCATGGAGTTCTGCAGTTGTACTGGTTTGCAGTGAGGCTCCAGATTGCATTGCTGGTGCGTTTTTGGAAGCAGAACGAATCCCACCCCCTTGCTGCTCAGAGAGACTCCTCGCACTCGTGCATCCTGGGATTCGTGCCATCTGCATGGGCTTACATTTTCAATCAGAGCAGTGGGCACCTGTGCCATTTCTGCTCCCTGCTTTGAAGCCCATTGTGACACGCCTCCAGTGTGTTGCTAGGGAACCCCTGGCAGCCCGTTGCCCCTGAGTGACCGATCTCGGCGGGGCGAGCCGGGAGTGACGGCTGGCCTTGCAAACGCTGCATCGATGCTCACGGGCACTTTTTGTGCTTGCTCCACGAACGGTGGAAAGAGAACTGGTGTCTCCCACGCACTGTGCAGGCCAGGATTACAGCAGGGCCTGTAGTTATGTAAAGCGTGGGATAAGCCTGGGCGTGTCCATGCAGCCGTCAGTAATGCGTAGCTCCCGGTAACGGACTGTGCTGATGGCAACAATTCCGTAAACCTAACCTTTCACCAGCTTGTTTGCAAAAACATAAATTAATGACTTGATAATTAAAGGACTGTTAAATAGATACATGTACAGTTTAGCTTTTAAATACTGCATGTATGTGCAATGGTTTTTCTGACCTTGTTTATTTGTATATTCCCAAAGATATATAATATATTGGTGGTAAAGAAATACAACCTTAAAACAAGTGAATGAAAGTGTACAGTGACAAAGCAGAAATAGCCATGTGCTTTACTGACCGGTATCTTTGTGTGTCTGTCTTAGTGAAACTGGAAGCAAAAGACAGCAACATGGCGACTGTGAGTGTAATTTTACAGCTGTGTTAATATACACTAAGTGACTATTACTATTTTAATATAAAGTTCAGTGTGGGCTTTAGGTCAGACTAATGAGGACAGCACCACTGAGGTTACCAGACATTGTCTGTGTTCTAAAGTCAAAAAGGTCACAATAAATTTACACTGGTGTGCAAGCGAATCAGCTGAACACCGTTAAGCGATTCCACCTGTGTCCTGCTTAAATATTCACCTTGGCATTTTATAGGTATATCTGATCTTGATTGATATATGGGGGTGTTTGTCATTGTTTATATTACATCAGAAAGGTGTTGTTTGATTTTGGGAGTTAAAACATTTAACTATTCAAACAGTCTATGTAACAAATAGGACTAAATGTCTGGCTACAGAGCAACACAGAATTTCTTCCTAGTTTTTATGGAAACATCTAATGTTCATACCCGAAATTTACAACTTTCTTTTTGCTGTGAGTACATTTTTGATTTCAGGCCATGTTCTAAGGTGTAGCTTAGTTTGTTTAAGAGATTCATTTCCGTTTGGGCCAGCGTGTGGTTTTTTTTTTTTTTTTTTTTTTTACTTGTTTTGTGGATCCAGAAAACTGTTCTTCGTTAGCGAAAGTCATGCCTGGAACTGGGCATCAGCTGCTTGGCAGAAAGAAGAACTTGCTGTGTCTGAGAATGCCTGTGAGCAACAGGATGGGCGTCAGGAAATACAGGCTGTGCTCAGAGACACAGGTGTGCCACTTTCACTTAAATATGACATTTGAGGAAAGCTCAACATGGATGGGGTCCTGGAAACACATGTTTAAATTTGAACCCGTGTACCTGTGTGAACCTTTTTTTCTTTCTTCACTGTTACCCTCACATCAGAGCTTAAAAATTGAATTTAATAGTGTGTTCGGTGCTTCTGCTGTTCTTTCGCTGCTGCAACATTGAGTAATTCCCTGCTGTGGGACTAATAAAGGAGTACCTTATCTTAAAAACTACCAGGCAGTTCTGGGAATATCTACAGAAGTGGTCAGCAGTGATGTTTAATGTATTTCAAAGGGAATATCAATAATTAGTTCTACCGAGAAATTTTTGGCAAGAACGTTAAAATATGTTTGTCTGAGTGCTAACACATTTTTTGTCATGTAACATTAGTGGTTCTGCACAGTTTACCAGTTTTATATAATTTTGGAGAGCTCTTGGTAGTGAGGGAGAGAGCAGTGATTACTTATTCCTGAGTCTGTACTTTGCTCTTAGTCATGCATTTTCTGCCTGCTAAAGGGGCGATACTGAGAACTTAAGTGCTAATTAAAATGTTTAGTTGGGACTGAGTATATGGAGCGTGCAAATTTCCTGCTCGCGCCGACATGAAGCCCAGGTGTTCCAGGGCAGCAGGAGAAGCGGCTGGACTCAAACTGGGAGCCACGTTTCAGAGCAAGACCCAAGCGAGATGAAAGATGATATTGGCGCCAAAGCTGAGCTAGTAGCTGAATGTGACAGAAGCATCTCTGTGGGCTCGCCTTTTGTCTTTGCACAGGTAGCCTGTGAGCCAAGTTAAAACGCCAGCATCTAAAGGCAGTTGGCCAAAAGACCTAATTATTTCCACTGAACGCACCCATGTTTTGGAATCAATTTGACCTTGATGTATATACACTGTGGCTTTCTAAAATGATTTGAATAAGTACGATTTCACGATTTGCAAGCTTGTGCAGTAGCGGAACAAAATCTCGCAGCTCAGATCTCGGTTTTTTGACTCATAAAAAGAAAACGCTGTCGTTTACTGGAAGAGACCAGGCTCCTGCACCCCCACCCACCCCCCCCACCCCTTCCTCTCTGTTTAGCTCAGCGGGGACGAGGCCCTGGTTCTGATGGCAAACGATTACACGGGCAAGCAATTACACGGAATTTGCCGCTTGCCAAACGTCCAAGGGAAACAGGAGTGCAGCGGTGAGACTCTGTTA
>JABJVR010006039.1:10332-49544 GCA_025773905.1 Chitala chitala | reverse complement strand
CACCAAGCACAGGGAGAACATGCAAACTCCACGCACACAGATCCAAGGTGGGAATTGAACCCCAGGCCTGGAGGTGCGCAGCGACAGCGCTAACCACCACACCACCGTGCCGCCACTGCTGAACTAGAGATTATTAAAATCTCAAGTTTCATATAATAATACACCAAAGGAGATGTAGCCTGATCATTCTTTGTGACATAAAAAATGAAAGAGGTGTTTTCCTGGTCACTTCACATCATACAGTCCCCATATAAAGCATTGAAAGGGTGTTAGTTCTTTGTCATGTTCCTTTGCACTTTGGCTGAAGGAGGCAGAATTGTCTTTCATTTATGGTAAGTTTATAAATAAAAAACACTAATATTTTCAAAGAATTAGACACTAGGACTGTGCCCTGCGATGGGATGCACCCTCCCCCAATTGTCCCTTGTGCTGTAAGGTCCCTGGGGGTGGCTGCAGGCTTCCTGCGACCCTACACAGGATATGCAATCTGGTAAATGCATGGATGGATGGACACTGGGAGTGTTGATTATACACTAATCTGCAGGCTGTTAAATCAAAATTTATGTTCAATTAAAAAAAAAATTTAAATATGACTTGTTTGTTCCTACGAAGAATCCTGACACCTGTGAATGCTAATTTCCTTTTGGTTTTCTGTATTCTGTAGTTCCAAATGCATGTAGACAGCAAAAGGCTTTGCTCATTCTGGTGTCAGTTCTAATAAATGAGTGCCTCATACAAAATGGACCTTTACTTAAATTTACCTTAACAAGAATCAGCACTTGGTTTTCTAGACAACATGTTGTATGCAGGGACTCATTTAAATTGCAAAAAATGATGACATGTTAAGGGAAGGTCAAAGTTCAACCTACTAAATTCTTTGTACCTAAAGCTGCTCCTGAATGAAATTGGTTTTAATAATGTTACACTAAATTGCACTGGTAACAACAGACAAACGTCGGTACTTTAACATGTAATTTGCTAATTATTTTTCAGGTAATCGATGCTGCTCATTGAAAGGCTAAAGAAAATATTTCTGGGTTTCTAAAATAAGACAGAGCGTGTTGCTCTTTTTTGCTGTCTGAGTTGAGATATTTAATCTTGGCTGTTGTTTTAATGGCTTCCTGAAAGCAAGAAAAGAAGAAAATCTGCACAGAATCTAATGAAGAGAAGATATTATTTCCTTTGTAGAGGAGTAGAATGTCATTATTCACACGTTGCTATGGAGGAAAAAAGGTTTCATAATTTATTCATATCTGGAACATTTTTAGACTTGAAGCAGTGTGAATTCTTACTACCAATGTGCATGTGCGTGCACACACACAAACGCACACGCATCCACACATAAACTTCTGTATTTCATGTTAAAATGAAAGTTACCAAACTGCCCATTAATGACAGCTGTTCAGTAAAAGCCAATGACATGTATCCTAAATTAAAAGCATCAGTGTAACATTGTAGTTCCTCAAAGACTTCCCTGTTTTTCAGTATTTTATAGTGCAAAATAAACAGGTTAGAAAAAGTGTCCAATCATTGGACACACCTCGAACGCCATCACCGGGCCTGGCTCAAAGGTTGCTTCGTCCAGCAAGTGTCCATTTTGCTTTAGGTTTGCAATAAATCTCTTGTTTTGCTTTTTCACATTTTTCTTAATGTGACGGAATTTACAAAAGGCAAACAAGAAATTGCATTTTGCTGGGGTACGAAACTGTTACATTTCAGCCTTACTATGAGATTGTAGTTATATGTCAGAGCAAACTTTTTTCACAATTAATTAATGGCCATAACCATGGCAGAAAAGGCAAGACCAGCAAAATTAATTGAAATAAAGTTGCACAAGTGAAGTCAGCTCCATCCATTGCCCAACAGCTTTTCTTGTTCCAGGTCAGGGGTACCCCGGAGCCTATCCCAGTCAGCCTAGGTCACAAGACAGGGGACACCCTAGACAGGGCGCCAACCTATCGCAGGGCACTAAATGTTGTTGGAACGACTGAATTACTAAATTAATGTTACTTTCTAATTCGAGCAATTAAGAAATGGAAAAGACCAGTAAAAAAAATCACAACTATATTGGTATACATGTTGATATATCGTATCATATTAGAATACAGGACTGGCACTTACTGACAAGTTTAAGAAACATAAATATTAAACTAATAAACAAATGTTACTAGTTCCAGTCTCACAAGAACTTCTGTTGTGCCCTTATAAAGCACTGAATCCCCGTTGCCTCAGTTTTAGTGTTAACTTAGCGTTTTAAGGTACATTGTTGTGAAAGGCACTATATAAAATTGAATTGAATTGAACTTTGAACAATTTCTTGTTAAAAACTAAGTTATGCATACTACATCATTTAATGTTTCTGCAACAAAACTAAAAATAAAGTACACAGACAGTCACAGGGTAGAGACAATGAACTGGCAGTTTACTAAACACAGTTAGAACAGTGTGAAATAAACCTTAAAATAGGCTACAATATTATAGAGAAATGGCAATAATGCAAAGGAAAGACAAGGCAAAGTAATAAAAAGTAAATAAATACAAACATCAGCAGACATGCAGAGTTATTCTGCTGAAATATGAACAAAATGACATATATTATGCTAGTCCCTGCCTGTAATCTTAAACACACTCTTTCATATAACCTATCTTATTTTTTGGCGCCACTATTCTCTTTTATAAGGGGAAAAGATCAGACTGAAGGCATCTCTGTGGTATCTGCAATAAACAGGCTGACGGGAATATAAAAAATGTTCCAGCATACTGCATATTTTTACCCTTTTTACATGTCTGTACTACGCCTACTTCATCGGTTTGCAAGGAGCACTTGAAGGCACTGAACACATTCTGCTATTACCTCAATTTAATTACAGCAACGAAGACCACAGTTGCCCTGTCATGCCTATTGGTCAGACCTGTAGGAAACATCTTTACTATACATAGTGAAGGGTGACAGAAGTGTTAGAATATGTGCAACACCAATAAATCGGCAATAATGGTGGCTCAATGGGTAGAGCATCAGGCTAAGATGCCAAAGTCTCCTGGTTCAAATCCCAGCCCAGCCCCCAGGTGGGTCCTTCAGCAAACTCGCTCATTGTAACGCACATGTGGAATGTTGTAAGTCGCCTTGGGTAAAAGTGTCTGCTAAATAAATGTAATGTTATGAAATTTTACAAACTAACCATCTTTTCACACAGATTAAATTTGCACAAATAGTGTTTTGAACAGTCCATTTTTCAGGAGTCTGCAGAATAGTGGATTTTTGATAACATTCTGTGCATGTATGTTTCTTCACTCAAGACCTGGGTGAACCAAGAAGGAAATGTTTGCCTATACCAGACTGCTTTAGTCAGACAAGAGACAGGAACATGGAAGGTTTCAATGTTCTCAATACATTTTGCTCAAGAGTACATTCATTTCTTAGTTTTAGTTCCTGCAAACACATACAAGCAGACCATTGTTATATTAAGATGTTGTTTAAAATAACAGGAAATGCCGATCTATTGTACACTGTAATAAATCATTGTGCTTTTCATGAAATGTTGTGCTGAACGCTTGGATGGTTTTTGAATTCGATATCTGCACGATACAGCGTGTCCTGTTATAAAACCGACTACATCAGTCAAGTTCAGTCAACTACAGTGATGATCACGTTTGTTAAAAGGCCTTTCATGTGATTGATGCCTTTAAGCAACGGTTTTAAATTAGTCTACTGTCACTCATCATCTACGGTCAGAACTTTTCACGGTCCAGAAAACAATAAAAAAAAATTTTGTAGCTTGTAAACTGACTCACAGCAAATGACCGGCATGTACTCCACCACAGAGCCACACCGACGTCTCCTTGAATGTCTTCAGCCTGTGCTCTGTGAACAAATTCAGCAGCGTTTACTAGGTAACTCGTGTAGCCGTGGGCTACAGGATGTCCAGCAGGTCCACACAACACCAGCTCTAAGAGCAGAGAGGAGAAACTGTTTAAAAATCAAAATGCAAGTCAGATTATATTAATGAAATACGAGTACTCTGTACCTTAATTTTAAAAAGGTTAAAACGTGTTGTCAGTTTAGTGGCAGTGGTCACTAACAGGCTTGTTCTGACTGACAGTCTATCACTGCTGTGATATCTGCAGCTTTCAGTGAGGACCAATCAAATAGCTCAGACTTCCTCATGGCACAGAAGGCATTTAAAAATATATCAGATCTCCTCATCACCCTTCAACCTGACCCCAACTATCACATTACAGCACTTCATTTTCTGTGACAGAAACACAAGTCAATCTCTTAGTTAAAACATGGTCAATATTATCTGTTTTTTCTAAAAGGCTCTCTTTGGTAGTCAGGGCAGGTCAGTCCTATTCAATGTTCTGCTCATGTCTTCTATGAGATATAGTATGTGCATGAATGGATTATATTACATAAAAAAAACAATTGTGCATTTTTGTGATTAACTTTGCCATGTTGCTATGTTGGCCATATGAAGATGCTCAGCCCTTGTTCTGCAGTTGCTACTTACCGAAACTGGTATGTTTGGCACTATTCACTGAGGTTCTTACACTTTTGCTCAAAGGAAGCTCTCTGATCACTTCTGCTGATTAGCTATGCTCTCTAGCTCCAGGCCTTTGGCCTCACAGCACCCTCACCGTACCCAGAGGCAGGCAAACGTGACTGCTCCCTAAACTCCCGGAGAAATTCAATCACAGCTTCCTGGGCTCTTAGAGTCTGCTCTACAGGGATCGCTGGGAGGCGACAGCCCCAGAGCAAGGCCACTGAGGCATGCTAATTAACCCCTAATGGATCATGTAAACGCAGCTCCCATGATTCTTAAACAGGAACAATGCACTGAAAGCATGCTGTTACGTAACTTACAGCATTCATAGTTTCTCAATTTTCCTCAGATGCCGTGTGTGATAATCACCTTACCTTATGTGTACATATTACGATGAATCAATTAATTCTGTTTAGTAATATTAAGATATAACTTAGATGTAAGAACGTAGCAAGCATTAAAGGTGTTACTTCTGAGTGTGTGCAATATGCCCGTAGTTCAATTGTTTCACCGTTTGCAAGGCTAGTGAGGGAAAAGAATAAGAACAACAGTTTAGTACCGCACTTTAATGTCACCACACTGAAACACTGACAATGAACCTGCCGTATGTTTACATATCTCAACAGATTTACACTTGCACCTTTACAAATTAATTATCTCCTATTAATTAATTCTGTTAAATGCCAACTCGGATTTACATATTTATACAGTCGTTATAATGCATGAGCTTGACTTCATTCAGTCTGCCCAGGAGAAGGTCCTATTCACATGGAGAACATCTGCGTACTGTAAACTGGCACTGCTGCAGTGCCCGCCACAACACCTCATGTCACATGTGCTCACAGCCTTTACAGCATGTTCCACTGCGTTTTCTCCTAACGAATAATCCTTCAACACGGTCTGACAAATCTCACATTACCCCATGATTTTAAATAAATAAAATATTAATAATACTATTAATAATAATAACAACTAGAAAACTGATTCCTTTCCACTGCTTCTATAGGGAATTCACTACAGATGAAACTCCTACTAACTGTGCCCTAACTGAGCAATCAGATCATTCCAAAGATGTTGTATTGGATTAGGGCAGATGTTCAGTGCTCACTGCTACAGCATATTCATACTTCTTTGTACAAAGCTAAGTGCTGGCACAGTTAAAAAATACAAACAATTTCCTTCTAATCAGATATTCCATTATTTCATAAAGTTCTGGTTTTAAATGCTTTAGGTGAGTTACAGCTTTGTCCATGACTGTTTCATACCTACTCATAAATAATTCACCACTTTGGCATGTGAGAAGCTAAGTGTGTGAGAAGGTTTTCAATTGTCCAGGTAATAAGATGTCTAGGAGCTGCATGAGTCTGCGATGCTTTTCCACTCGCTAGAAACCTTATTTATTGACGCCTGTCGTGCGACTGGTGAAAGCTCTTCAAGATTATGCAATGAGTCCAGTTTCTTCTAACATGCAGTACTACTAATTTGAAGTGTGATTACTGTCTTTGTGAAAAATAACTTAAAATTGATTTTGAAGGGTATCTTGATGAATTAGTGTAACGTGCATTAGAAATAAGGCTATGAAAACATGAATTGTCAAGCTTTTTTTTCCTCCCGAGTTCAATGCTGTCTCAAATTGCTGAGATGTACTGAGAAAACAGGGGTAAATAACCACCTTCCATCATCCACTCAACATTAAAGGACACCAATCAAGACTGGGTTGTATATTAAATAACACGCCACCGATAATGTAATGAAACATAAATCTTATTTGCTTTTTCCAGTTAAACATTAAATCTTTTTTATGCTTAGCACATGTATTCTTTTCCTGACAGCAAACATCTGTGTAATTGGCATCTTAGATTTTACAGGAGTACAGCGTGTGGCATTCACAAAAAATGAAACAGAATTAAGATATTAAATTAGACAGTCTGAATTTGGGACATCTGGAACTGGTCAAGGAAATGAATTTATAATGTTGAAAATGTGGACAGTACATGGAATGTCATCTTACAGTAACAAAGCAAGGAAGAGCCATGCAATGGCAAATATAATCTCCTTACAAGCCAGCTGGTCAGGATCATGTGTCAGAAGGAGGCTGAAGTCTAAGCCATTAATATTATATGACCCGATCTGCATCAAACTTAATACCAACTCACTTTCTCAACCTCAACATGCATGTTAAACATTTCTGGTTGTTTGTTTAAGACCCACATCCCAGCCTTAAATTGTAATGATTCAGTTATAGCTGAAAATGTATAGGCACCTGCCTGTTACATAATTTCATATGTATATAATGAAAGGCAGCCGTTCTACGTCTCCAAGTGCTTCAGTTTGTGTGAACAGAGCAGTGAAACAACTTGAATCAGTCTTAAGAGAATGTCTGCTGTGCTAGTGTGACAGTTCAGTCGTAAATCTGGGAAGGGGGTGCTCCTTGAAGGATCCCACAAGGTTCTCTCCCCTCTCACTTCCCACACCTTAAAAATTAAAAACTCTTTTCAACAGGACCCAGCAAAATCCACATCAAAAACACTGTGATGGTATTTCTGCCTCAGGACACCGGTGTAGACCTTCAGTCCGCCCTGCACAACCCGTCTCTTATCTGCCACAATAATGGCATTTGGCACTGATGCAGACAGGCTTCAGAAACTGAAATCTACATTTTGTTGATGAAAGACGCACACAAAATGAAATCAGAAGCAGTCATTTTGTGTTTGCCATTTCTCTGTGATGCTGCAAATGCAGAGGAATCCACCCGGTACCTTCATGAAATGTGAGGTGATGGAATGGTTTATATGGCTGATGGTACCTCCCTCCTCACACAGAGCTCATTCTTACCTCTGAAATCAACATGCGCTAAAATTATGGGCCACATATTTGTTAAAGTTGACAGTGTAAATGGTGGAGAATCCCATAATTTTACAGGACCTGCTTGATGAATGTCTACCTTACATAAGAAAATTGTACTGTTTGCAGGAACGCTGCTAAGCAATTGTGCATCCCTCACCCTCCATAAAAAAGCTGTCAGAAGAATTTCGCACCTCGGGTATGAATCACGGGCTTGCAAATCAGCGGGTGATGAAATCCAGAGCATACCTTGGCATACAGCATCTGCAATGATTGCAGCTTTTCTGTTCTGAGCTGCAGTCACCAGCACAGGAGGAGGACCTCACACATGGCAGCTACCGGCAAAAACGTGGTCCTTACCTTGTGCCTTTGTCACCCATCCTGAGAATCGACATGAAGGAGAGTCCGGGACGGTGCGTCACGAGGGACTGGGGCGCTGATGCGCGGGAGGGATCTGAGCCGCGCAGCTGCTCACACTGAGGAAGTGCAATGAGCACAGGAGGTGCTCTCGCGCCCCTGCCTGTCTGTCTGCCTGCCCGTCTTTCTGCCCGCCTGTCTTTCTGCCTGCTCTTTCCCCTTATGACCCTCTTCCTTCCTGCCGAATCAAATTAAAATAGCATCTCTAATGGCGTTTGGAACGGACACACGCGCAGACGCCCACGCACGCACAGTCGCGCGCTGAATAGGGCAGGTGATTCGATTCTCACGCTCCTCCTCAGCCTCCCGTCCCCTCCTCGTTTTGAATGTGCCCGTTGTAGTTTTGATGAATTGAGGTGTAAATCCAGACCAGGAGATTAGTATCCCGGGTGAGGAAATCCTGTAAATCACTCTTAATAGGAATCTTTCATCTCCCCTCTTCCACAGCCCTGCACATTTACAGCTCTCTCTATCTCTCTCACTCTAGCTATTTCTCTGTCTCCAACTCTGTGTGTGTGTGTGTCTGTGTGTGCGTGTGTGCGTGTATGTGTGTGCGCGCGCGCGTGTGTGTGGGCTCTGGCGTGTTCATGTGCTCATGGATTTGTTGGCAAATATGAAACCATCATAAGAAATTCTATCAGTCTCTAGCTGACCTAAGCTGCAGGAAAAATAAAGGCATGAGAAATATTCAGTTCATCATCTACCAACAACATTATCCATATGTTAGGGGGGCCATTTTTAAATACCAAAATTACTCACTAGTTTGATATCAGTTACACCCCTGTCACCTTATACAAAATGCATTCTTCCATTACAAGAGATTCACACAGGCATGAATCACACCGACATTTGACTCACTAATGACAGAGCTGTTTATCTTGTAGACAAAAGGATGACTCCTATTCCACAAGCACAAATATTTATGCAATTTAACTGACATTTGCTGTTGTTGCTAAATGATCGTCGAAAATTACATATTGCAACTAAAGTAAAATATTTGCAATTTTAAATATTGTGATCTTCTTTGCATCTTCTGCTAAATGACCCACAGAATAATGAACACAAACCTCAATAAGACATAACGGGTCCAACAACAGTGCGGTGGTTTTATATGCCCATCACAGAGCAATGAAGCACACAGTGCTCAACTGCTATATAACCAGCCATATTTTTTTGGAGAAACCGCAAACAGGATGGGCCAGAAGGACACAGCAAAAAATGTCACCTTTACTTATCTCAAGTCTTCAAGGAACAGGTATGCTCTGATTTAATAAGCTCTGGAAGCATATTAAAAGGTAAAGAGAACATCTCCCTAAGGAAACTGTACAAATTCTGACCTCACTAGCCAAAGCCCTGCAGTAAAATAATATTTTAACAAAACGTGATTACTCATGCATTCACTGCAATTAGATTATGGCGATCATAATTTTCCACAGCTAATGACAGGTACAAAGCCATATATTCTGTCAAAGTTAACTTGAAAAAGAAAAATAATTTGTTGCATTGAGGTTGCAGGTCCTCAGGAAATTCAAGATGATGTTAAACCAAAGACATTTAATTACCTGTGGGTAACAAAATGAATATCACTTACTAATAAGTACTGAAGTTGAAGTAATTGGTTTTTCAACACTGAATTGCATATTGTAAAAGATGTCAAACAGCAACCAACTAAATATTTAGCTTTAAAAATTACGATTTTCAAAGACCATGGGCACCAGCCTCAACATTCGTTTTTCCATTTAGACATCGTTTGTTGCCACCACCAGTAAAGATTTTCAATGACCACAGAAGCCAAAACAATCTACACATGACATTTGGGGAATTTTCTAGAATACTTTATTTATTACTTAGTAGCCAGTCAGACAGAAATGCCATAACAGTAACACATGTGTTCTGTTTAATACCAATCGTAAAGGTAAATAAACAGCATAAAACAATTATGAAATAAAACACTAACTATGATTGTATTTGATTCCCTGGAGTGGAGAAGCTGTTGTAATAATGGTGTAATACACCCCCTGTCCCCCTTCAGTTCATTCCACTGCTCAGCTGGTTTAACAGTCCCTGAAAATGCAACTGTCAGACAGAGCAGTCTCTTGTCTGACTGCAGGAGTGCCCTTCTGTACAGTGCTGACGAATTTATATTCAAAGGCCAAAATTGAACAAAGTCTTGCATGTGTTGCTGAGGAAAGAACCACAGCACAAATAAGCCAAAGTCAGATATGTTAATAGCCCTTTTCACAGCATTTAAACACATCAGTATGTCGAGGTGCAGTCAGGCATATCAATAACATGGACGCTAACGCAAGAAACACATAGGAGCCTTTCACCTCACAGCGGCATAACGTGCGAGCCGATATCAGCTGCTTTGCACTGTAAAGGAGAAGCGTATCCTCTGCTCTGCTTCCAAACAAAGACTATGTACGTGAGCAGCTGCTTTGTTGTGTCAGCAGCTAATGAATGTAATGATGCTTTGCGTTGGCAGTTTGAAGCTCTGTCCTTACCACAGTGAGAGCTACCTGTCCTCAGTAGGCTTTTTTGTCTTTGAAGGAATTAAGTGTACTGGATTTAAAACAGTGTATATAGCAAGGGTGGGGCTGCAGGGGGTGCAGGTGTTTTTCAGGATATTAATACCAAACCTGAACATTTTAATAATACATTACCACCCCTGATCTAAAGGAATGCACTACATCAAAACAACAGAAAAAGTCAAACTTTTCCCAGTGTAAGCCATTAGTACCCTTAACAATGACTTAAAATGTAATAATAAAATATATAATACTAATACTCATCATCATCATTCATAAATGATAGAGTTGCACTAATCCAGCTCTACTGTTTAAAAGAGAATCCAGTCATTATTCTTTAAAGCATATAGTCGTGTAGGTTATGCAGTGCCAATGCGTTATAACCACAAGACAATGTTACATCCTGAGTAGCCCTTTTGTCTTTCTCTTTTAAAAGAGGATTTTTAGGTTTGAAGCTGTTAGAAGAGGAACCCAAGTCATCGCTGTGTATTCCTTATCCTTACTGACATGTTCAGCCACAGGACACAGACCAAGAAGGCTCTTTGGGCACCAGACTGGAAAGAGGCTGGAGCTCTTTTGCAGGTCTGTTTCCTGTAGCCCCTCAGCAGCCCTAAGGACTTGGATCTGCACAGTACTAGACAAGCCACAGTACCAGACAAGCCACACAAGGATGCCCAATGACCAAAAACGTGCTCTCATGTTATACTGTCACAGAGGCCAGTACTGTCAGTCAACAGTCAACCCCCCCGTCACTATATAAAACACGAGGGGTAGATGCTTTCCAACGCACTGTGCATCATGCTGCTTTTGAGAATATGAAATATTAGATTATTTTTAAAGCATTTTCTTGTTTTTATTTTTTATTTCATTACTCTTGATTTACTCTTTTATTTTCTAAATGAAAACATGGTAAAATACTCATTACGTGACATGTAAAAGTCTGTTCAAACTTATCCCCAGCATAGTGGTTAATAATGAAGTGGGTCTATCGACTCTAATTTTTAGCCATTTATTTGATAACCATACTAAGGTGAGCTGAATATAGTTCCAATTTGCATGGTTAGTTCCACGCAGAGTATGGCCACATCTATGCAAACATGCATCTAGATAAATGTCTGGAAATCCCTGGGATGTCTTACTTGTCCATTGTTCTTTTTTATTTTCATGTCGCTGTGCCATTTGTCTGCTCTGATTTCTTTCCTCTGCCCACACAAAATATGGCAGTTACAGTACATGGAGAAGGTGTTCTTTACCGTGGAAACAGGCATGTTTCCATGACAATCTGGCCTCCAGTGTAATCCATGGACGTGAAATCACTGATCTCCCATCCTAGCGTCCACCCTGAAATCATACTTGTGTTTCCCCCAGTTGGTGACTTGGGACACAAACCCACTCAAAAAAAATACCAACAGATCAGTGCCCTACCAGATGCATCTCTATGGCATGTCGCCTGTGAGCCACCCCACTGGCTGTGAGGATGACGTCATACCTGCACGTGGCAGTCAGACCTCAGCGCCAGGTTTGCGTTACAGATGGAGTCTGCCCCACCTGCCGAGCAGGTGCTTAGACAGCCCCTTTTGGTCTGGAAGATGCTCAAGTTATGTCCCTCAGAGCTTGTGCCATGTGCCTCACCCTCAGTCAAACTTATGAATCACCAGCAAAATATGGCATCACTTCCAGAGGTTGAAGACGGCACTGGAGGCACTGATGCCTTCAAGAATACACAACCAATGTTTTACATAACTTGGTATGTGTTGCACTTTGTTAAACTGGTTGCCATTACCCTTAAAACGGTGTTAGAGAAGGGAGAGCCAATGCTAAGAATTTCTCTTCTTCTTTTCCTCTTGAGTTGAATGCTCCCCTTTGGCTACCAGTGACTCAAATGGCCAAAGCATACCTGTCAACCTGTTGTCATAGAAACAGCCCAGCCAGTGCACTAGCTGAGGCTTATCAGACATTAGCTACGATGACTGATGAGGACCATCTGCAGCATCAGAGAGGCCTTGACATTTGTACTTGTACCTAGAGTGGGCAGTAGGAATGAACTGAAAAATTAAGTGAGTTTACAACAAGCAGTGCTGCTTGGTTCACTACCTCAAAATGTAATGTAATTGTTTCACTGACCTACAGCATACAGGTCTACTTCGGATTTTATCATCACAGGGCAATGAAAGGTAGTGTCCCTGTAGCAGACAAGTTCTAACAAATCTGGTGTTGTCTGGGTCAAAAAGGTACCCAATGCACACACTTCTTACTGGGTCTACATACAACGTACATCCCTCTGCCCCACCTCAAATCCAGACTGTCCTCATCTTCAGCATGCAGATACCAAATAGCAGAAAAAGACCAATAATCACTAGCTAAATACATTTTTTTCCAAAACAATGTAAGCTTTTTGCACAAGATCAGTTAAAGAAATAGACACTAACAATATTTTTAACTGGGTGTCACATTACTACATGAGCACATGTAAAATATTGTGTCTGATTTTACAATCTGAAATGTGGCAAAAACGCCATTATAGAGAGAAAGTCGCAAATCAATTACGTGAGCTACTGTTGCTAGGCAACAGCAGACGTAGCACATGACCTTGTGGGACAGCAATGTGGTATTAATATTATTGAAAAATGGCAGGGCTTAAGCCAAAACCAAGAGTCAAAGAATCTAAGTATCGGTCAAAAATAATGTATGCACTTACAACCAGTCCTGAAAAACGCACTTTCTGTTCCATTTTTGAACAAGATAAAAAAATTAGCTAATTTGCAGTGTTAATATATCATATTCCAGAAGAGCCAGCCTTCCACTGCACCAGTGAGTCCTGTTAACCCTATAGGCACGAGAAAGTGGTTACATAAGGAGCCCATGGAATAGCTTGCAGTTAAGCTGGTCTTGTGTCCCGTGCGCACTATAGACTGCTTCCTTGTCTGCCATGAGTCATCGCTGTGATTACCTCCTCAGGAGGAAGGCCCTCGGGACTGTAAAACAGGAGCGTATCTCTACAGTGCTGGAGAAGAGAAGAATATGGTTATATAAAACTGTTCACTTATTTCCTGCTCGTTCTCTTGCCAAAGCTGTTCACCACAACCCCCCACCTAGACTCTGCACCACTTGTGATATTTATTCAGTTAAATTCTATTCCATTAAAGATGCACATAATGAGTTTTAAAATTACCTGCTATATATTGCCTGCCTTAATTGCCGTTCTAGTCTATAAGCTGTAGGTTGTAATACATTATTTAGATATCATTTTAAAACAAATATGTGGACAGATTTAATGTACGTGTCACGTCGTATACTATTACAGCACGACAGAAATTACTGAATATTTCTGCACGTCCACTTTAAGATTTTTTTTCCTATTAAGTGGACTGCCCTAAATTCCAATATGGCGCTTCATTGATTGCTTCTTTATGTGTTTTTTAAACCAAATGTGCTGCTCTAATAGCTTTAGCCGTTGCTCCACAGTTTCATACTTACTGGAGTTTCACTAATTAGTTCCACTTACAAATGGATTCTGGCTGTGGTCCTGCTTCTGTGCACTGGCAGAACAGACACTACAGCCATCTAAACGCACAAGTCAATACAAGTTCACGTGGATGGGTTTTATCCTTGGCTACTAGGCACTGTGCAGTGCATTTGTGAGTATTGATTGACATCTCTGTTACTTTGTTAAGATGTAGGCGTGATGCGACATTATTGCGTATGGGTCACTGCGGAGCCTGTGGAGTAAAACGGAATCAATTTGCTTGTTCTTACCGTGACTACTTGTGTTTTACGTGACCTGTTGTTTTCGCACACGCACTTCCCAGTTCTCCTAGGCCAAAAGGTCACTTCTTGCTGTCAACGTGCTGCAGAGTCACCACCAGGGGGCGACCGAGTCCAAATGGTGAATCAGCGGCACGCACGTGCACGGATCCACGCAGCGAGACTGGCACGTGGGATAAACAAAGGTTCCATTAAGGTGTACCAGCTCAGTTTGTCTAATTAATCTGTGCCAGTTGATTGTAGGCTTCAATTTTGTCACAACTTTTGTTAAAGAAAAAAAAAAAACAATTTAATGGGAAAATGTAACTTTAGCATGATTTAACTTTCTTTCATTTAGTTAACACCAAGTGCATTTATACAACAGTTCACACATGAAGCATGGGTAGCGACTAACTAGCCATAACTAGTTTTAACCATTTACTTGTAATGTCGCGTACCTGTAGAAGTACAAAGGCGTTTTCAATACGGTTTTAAATATGAGAATTTGTTGTTATGCAATGCATTCCCAAGATTTTCAACCGGGGGCAAATCTACGAATCACCCCTGCCATAGATCTGTGTGAAACTTAAAACAAGTCCCCTGAAACCTGTTCCGATCTGATCAAAGGTGTGAACTTTCTGTATGGAGCACCAGGGGGCAGTGGATCTATTTAATAGGACTACAGGCTGAAGAGCTAAAGAAAGCATGTGAGGCTATCAAACAGCGTCGCTGGAGTTGAAATGTTTAACTGTCAATAGCATTTAATCACCGACTCAATGTAAGTGATTCACTCTCTGCAGTTATTGTACGTTTAAGGCAGATATTGAAATTGTTTCAATAAGTTTCCTCACTCATACCACTGTTAATTATTAATGTTAGTACTTTTAAAGCTGTTTTAAGAAGTGGCAATAATTTAAGGTGTATGGGGTACCAGAGATGGTCCTACCAACAGCTTTCAAGAAATGAGAAATCATGTTATTTTTCATTTTTGTTGTCAAAGACGTACATGTCAATGCAGGGAAACAGACCAACACAAATATGTACAGTATTGTATTATCTGAAGTCTCTTTCTCTCTTTGTCTTTTGTCTGTTCATATGTCTTATTTTGCACCATTTTATATTGGTTCCATTCCACATTCTGGAATCTGCAACTTCAAGCTGAACAGCAGATGTTTTGCCTGGCATGTGTGCTTTTTTTGTGTGCGAACAGCTGCGTGTGTGTGCGTGCATGCACGTGAGCGTGCATGCACGCACGTTAGTCTGCATGACATAAATCAGTGGCGGTTTGTACGTTGCACTGCAGCGTGGGGTCTTCAGTGGGAGGAGCAACCTTTATAGACTCCAACAGAAGCACCATCCTGCACCCTCCATGCCTGCTGAGGGCGCCATACTGGACTGTGTGGCACAGGATTGCATGCATGTCGAAGGCCTTTAAAACAAGGCCATTGTGTGCCTCTGAAGTGTTGTTTCCAGAGTTCAACAACATACAATCTGTTCATAGCCTCCTGCACTCAGGCACGCACACGCGCACACACACACACACACACACACACCCATTCACTACTAGGCAACCCCCCCACATGCGCACACGCACACACCCCTTCAGCATCTCCTCAAAGTATCCCCTCACTATATATAATTGATCCCATATTGGAATATTGAGGCTGCCAGAGCTGTTTCATGTCATTTTTATCTTTCAGACAAGCTCTCTAGTGCTTCCATATGGTATAACCACTCCAGGGTTCAAGTTTATTTTTCAGATTGTTTCATTTTAATGCCATTAAGCTTCTTTGGAAAAGACCCCCAACAAGCACAACACATATGAATCAAGTCTCTGTGGGGTACTGTACCCTGGCATTTCAGCCGCTCTTACTCTGTGGTTAAAGACAGGAGCTGGAGGTTATGTTTTACACTCCTCAACGCATTCCCTAAGTCAATGTTTGCACATTAGTGCGAAGCATCCCCTAAAACAAAGTGTACACATTAGTGTGTTTGTCTGTGTGTGTTCTTCATCTTCTCCAGCAGGGTTTGATGTCATCGTGTTGTTTGCACACTTCCACAGTTAAGCGCGGAGACCTGGCTGAGGTCACAAAAATTGGAACGGTTCTCTCTGTAGTTTTTGATCGCCTCCTGTGTTCGAACCTAATGTGCTGGGGAAATTAACGAAAGTGAAAGGCGCACTTCGTGTTTTTCATACTAATTCAGAACAGCAGGTGGTTTACTGGGGAGCAGGACTTGTGACCCATAGGTTTCGTTATTCTTCCTCCGAATTAACATTGTAAATATCCAGCTGTGACTGGGAGGTAGTCTGCAAGGTAGTCTGTAAGGTCGTCTGTCAGATCAACTGCAAGGTCTTCTGCTAGGTTGTCTGCAAGGTCTGCTTAAAACAGCACCCAAGAAATCGGAGGAACAAACTGGGTTTTGGGGCTAATGTGTGTAATTACAATCTTCTGCAGACAACAGTAAATTCCTACCAGTGAGTGGAGTAGGTTGGAGAGGAATGAATATTATAAAAGCAAAACATATGAAATAAATAATACTGTCCTGTCTGTCGAGTGTGTGCACTGATTCAGTAACGTAATGTTTTTGCCTTGTAAGTTTTCACGCTGTGACTGAAATTAAGTTGTGTTGTGGAGCAGACAGGGGAATCTTCTGGACAGATAACAGGTGATGCTTGACAGCTTGACAAACAGGAGCTTCACCCTGAAGACCAGTGCCTGTCTGCACACTCTGTGTAAATGCTGCATGCTACATTTGGTCTCAAACCTTTTCCACATGTCGTTTGCAGAACGCCTCCGCAAAGCTTAGCCACTGATCTTGGTCGCTCTTCTTTCCAGACCGGTCTCGTTCGAGATTTCACTCCCCACCCCTCCGGGCGTTCCACGTGCCAGGAGCTCACGCACACTCTCGGCGTGTTGGGCTCTAGTAACATGTATTACAGTGCCAGCACGGCCTGCTGTCCTCGCCCATCACGGCACACAGGCCTGGTGGTAAAACTCAGGAAGTCCATAACTCTATTGTCAATGCTTTAATTTAACAAGTCTAATATTTAAAGTTCAAATATGCGTATGCATACGATACCTTTGCTTGTCTGTGTGTGTATGTGTGTGCGTGCAAAGATAGATAAATATACACACAACCTTTAGTTTACAACTTCAACAAAAGTCCTGTTGTTACTAATTCACCTGGACAGTGTATCTAAGCGCTGAATGCAGGCCTAATGGCCACGCAGATACTGAGAAGACTATGCAAACTATGGACACAGAGAAGATGTTGTACTGCATGCAATGTCCTTGTGTGTGTGTGTTTCTGCGTGCGTGTGCGTCATAGTGTGTGTGTGTGAATGGGTGAGTGCCAGAATGTGAAGGTACAAGAAACTCGGTGAATGTCAGGGGGGTGATTGCTATTCTGGTTTTGACTGCAGTCCATATTTGGTAGCTTTAAAGGAGAGAACCACATACAGACTTATTGTTCAATTACTGTAATCTGAGCAGAAGTAGCCAAAGTTAAATGTACCTGAGTAAATTTTTTCCATATTTTTGTTGTTTTCCTTACATCTGCAAGCACCCGTCCTGTCTGACGAGAGCTGCGTTCCAAGTTTCCTTTGTCCCACTGTCCAAATGCTGAAGAAGGAAGCCTAATTAGACCAAGTCTCAGCATAGATCAGAGATTGGGGCCATGAAGTGGCTCCCTACCAGAAAGAGCCAGAATAAGTCAGCACTTTGTACATTATGTACCTGATGTGCTGATAAACATAGTTAAAACAGAGTAAAAATATCTGTGAGCCGCTCTGACATCATCTGCACAGCTCCCGGCCCCCGATCCTGGCCCCGACGAACACCCCCCCCCACACACACGCGCTTCTCTCCACCAGCCGAAAGTTCGTGGTGTGTGGTCCCTCATAGAGCAGAGGGAGAGGAAGGCAGAGCCTCACAGCTGTGACTGCTGCAGGACACGACTGAGGTCTGGACCTCTCTCTCTCTCGAGAGAGAGAGAGAGAGAGAGAGAGAGAGAGAGGTAAGAGGGGAAAGAGGGAGAGAGAGAGACAGAAAGAAAGAACATGGGAGAGAGAGAGTGAGGTAGAGAGAAAACAGGAGAGAAATTTTAGAGACAGAGAAAGGGGAAAGAGACAGAGATGGGAGGGATTAAGTGTGAGAAAGAGAGGGAGAGAGTGATATAGAGAGGGAAATGAGAGGGAGAGAGTGATATAGAGAGAGGGAAATGAGAGGGAGAGAGTGACATAGAGAGAGGGAAATGAGAGGGAGAGAGTGATATAGAGAGAGGGAAATGAGAGGAAGAGAGTGATATAGAGAGGGAAATGAGAGGGAGAGAAAAAAATTCAATTGTATAGCAGGAACAGCATTCATGGAATCCTCTCTTCTGGCTGTGCTGTACAGTATGTTCACACAAGATTTGCCATAAATAATGTCAGATCAAGTGGTGGTGCTGTGAGCTAAAGGCATGTTGGCCCAGGAGCCGGTGTTTACTGTGATTACCCTCATTCTTCATAGGAAAATAACAGTGTAAACGTGTGAAGAGGAAAAAAAACAGAAAACGGAGCTTAAAGCAACAGATAATGTAAACCATGCTTTATGACAATAGGTAAAAATTCAATTTTTAATGTTAAAATATAAGTTGATAATTGTAGACTGAATTTCATACTGAACAACGCGACAGTCTGACTACTTGCTGAATGCTCATAGCTGTACTGTAGTTATACTGCAGATGTTCATGAAGCGTGAGATGCTGAAGGTTTTAGTGGTTAAATGAACCTTGACTAGTTCGCTGGTTTTGTGACTTAAAGAACTCGGGGCAGCAGCGGTGAGGTGTTAGGGATGGCGTGCAGGTCATGCACGTGCTCCGTGCCCTCCTGCTCGCCTGCTGTGCCCACCTGCCCGTGGCGAGGCCAACTGCTTTTTCTCTTGCACTCTCAGCCCATGTGTGTCATAATGGCCTGCACCTGGATGTTTTTATTCAGAAGTGTCTGGAATGGGAAGTCCTAAACCGTCCCACCGCCCCAGGGTCAAACCCCCTTCCTTCTCATCCGCCACCCTTTCCTGCCCTTGTCCACCAACTGACTTTTTTAGTGGTTGCTTTTTCAATGGCCTCTTCGGTCCGTGCTCAGAAGGGACTCAGGTCACATGTTCAATTCAATTCAATTTATTTTTATATAGCGCCTTTCGCAACAGCATGCCTCAAAGCGCTTTACATGTTCTCACCTTTTCTTGCATCTCAGGATTTCCAACAATATTCCTTACATTTCATGTGGAAGGAGTTCGGTCCTCTGAACTGTTAATCTGGGACCAGCACATGTCTTTTTCTATAGGTTTCTTTATATACAAATACTAACTTGCTGCATACAATGTTTTTGTTCTTATCACATGTAAAGTTTGGTAATGTGGACTGGCATTCTAACTTTGCCTGGTGCTTTGTGTTTCTTCCCTCTCTGCTGGTTCATTTATGGTATGCAGCGTTTTCTGCAGAGCCCACACACAATTATCCTCCTTCTAATTACTGAACCACAACAACTGCTATGATGTCATTGTTGGCGTGCCAGCAAATACACTTCATCGCCGTACTATTTTACTTCACAGGCATTTCAAAACATTGAAAATGCTTCAGTTAATAATGGTGCGTTTGTTAGTTGTTTCCAAACCACCTTTTGTAATTACAGCCATGACATGGGACGGACAGTTTGAACACAGCATGCAGTTTAGTAAACAAGCAGACAAATAAACAAACCCTGGCTTTCTTTGGTGCATCCTCCAAATTCTGGTTCACACACACTGGATGGGGGAGCCAAAAGTGAATTTTGGGAAGAAAAAATTAGAAGGAAACCAGCTCTGGGTTCCTAGATGATCCTTCAGCCGCAGTTTTGGACCACAGTTCCCCCACCCCTCACCTCCACCCACCCCACCCTCAATAACTCTCTCACAAACTAGGTTGGTAGTTTTTTCTCCCATTATGGTATCTGTCAATCCTCCAACAGTGCTTTATAAATAGCAGTCCCACAGAAAACCCAAATGCTAACTAAGTCCCTGCTAATTAGAGCCTTCTCGTTAGGCACCCTGAATGGGGTTCTGGGTTAGCAGCTGCTCAGAGGAGCAAACGGTACTGGGGCAGGAAAGGGGCGTGGCTGGGAGGCACTGCCTGGGGTCGAGAGCATTGTGGGAATGCGGTTGGATGAGTGGGGTGATGCAAACTGCTGTGCATGAGGAAGGAGCCTAAGTTGGGCTCGACGAGGGAGAACAGCCCCAGCATCCTGTCGTGTTTGGCCTGTTTGATCACTATGCTCTGGACGTTGTTTTTTACTGAAACTTTATAGTTTTCATCTGATAAACCACCAGAGTCATTATACCTTAGCAGATCCCAAAACTGCCATGATAAACCATTAGAGGTGTATATGGTGCAACAGGTAACCAGTATGTTTTTAAAGTAAAATAGAGGATATAATATACAGACCACATTCATAACAGCCTCACATGACACTAGTCATTAACTAGAGCATTTACAGAGCGTCTGTGGTCGTTGATGAAAAGCTTCATATATAATAGTTCTGTAATCCAGTGGCGTGAGGACTGAAAGATGTTCTTAAAGACAAAGAGAATTTTAATGTCACATCTGAAGAGATAGTATATACAATCCGAAAGCCTTTCTGGGTTATGTAACAGGATTGTAAGTGATCACATTCTGAGTGTATTCCCTGCACCTGATACAGCACGGTCTTGCGAAAGGTGGTAATAGTCAGTGGAAAGGCATTGGGTTACCTCGGTGACTTTCTTGCTAGCACGCTCTTGATTTTAATGAAGCTCTTCGTTTAGGTTGGGTATATGGATTATGAAATGTGTAGCCTGCTGTCATGATGTGTAACTGACAAACGTCAAGGTCTAACCGATTTGTGTGGGGTGGTCTGTTGGTTTGCAGGTGGGCTAGATAAAACAAATTAGACATTTTTCTGATCATGAAGTTTATTCTCAATACGGCAATTACATGAGAAATTCTTACGTCTAAAAAAACAATAACATACATCAATGTTCTTTTCTACATGTACTTTCAACTCACAGATCAAGTTATTGCCATTATCATTCTGTGTCAAGTGCAAACTTTTCTAAAATATTTTACAAATTAATGAGAAATAAAGCTGAACTTTGATGCCACGCAGTGATTCACAAATCACACTTTATCGTTTAATTTTACGTTATGGTAAAAATTTAATTGCCAAACTCTGCAGAAATACAGGAAACACTATCCATTCCTCTCTTATCAATAATGGATGAGGCTGAAATATCATTCCGACACTCTATACTTCTCTCTGGTTTACCTCACGTTGCAACTGCAGTTACTGAGAGGCAAACTGGTGAATAATTCAGGCCAAATCAGTTTAGAGGATTTTCAGCGCCCTGACTTAGTTCCTTCGCACGAGGTAGTCATGTTGACATCAAAACAGGAGCGGACAGGGTATTTGACCACTGGCATATGCCTGTGCTGTTTCTTGCGTCTGTGACCTTTTAAAATATTGTTTTGTGCAATCGTCAGAAGTTCTGGAGCACCATGGCAACATGGGATGTGGACTGGTAGTCTTGCCATATTTTTGCCTTATCTTTTCCCTGCACCTCAGCATCCTGCAAGGTAAGGGATTAGATACCAGAAGCTGTGTAAAGTTGGGGGAAGTGTACACGCACTAGTGTGTACATATGTATTTTTACTTTGATATGTTATTTGATTTTCCTCAGTGCCCTTATCCATAATGTTACATGCCATTACAAGGGAGACATGTGGTCTGGAGCACATCACCGCTTTACTATTAGTGAAAGCAGCGCACAAAGGCCTACTGCTATAGCTATTTGACAAGAGGCATTTCTTTTTACCACATAAAAAGATTCATGTTTGAAGAATGATGTCAGTTGATGCCTGGCTGCAACACAGAGTAAAAGTTTTAAACTTGCGTGGGTTTGCAAGAAGGTTTTACTGCATAGAGTGACCGCCGTTTTGACGCCATGAATTTCTCTTTTTTTTTGGTGTAGCGGAGAGTGAACCGTTATGGTATAAATCTCCTAACAGTGAGGACAAGAGTCTGATTGGCGTAGTCATGCAAGTGAGGGACTCAGGACATTAGCTCGTCAGGCTAACCCGCTTGTCTGGTAGCCCTGTGGGCTGTGAGGATGTGGGTTTGAGTCTGGGCAGGTTTGTCTCTGTAACAGTAGTGTGGTTTGGTGCTGATAAATGGTGGCTATTACTAAGCAGTCGGTCTGAGGTCGCTGCGGGTATTTTGGAGGATGTAGTGAAGTGTGAACCTCTACTGTATAATAATGCCCCAAATTTAGCAAAAGTCTCAAATTTATCCTTGTACAAAAATTGCTGCCACGGTACTGTTAAGTCACTCAGCGAACGTATTGTGAGATTTACTGCATTATTTATGTGCTTATAATCACTATGTAGTATGATTAAAAAATATCTTTGTAACTACAGAAAATTACACATATTAAAAAACACTTCACATATTCAAAAGCACATATGATTTTTGGTTGCCATGTCCTGCCTGTTTTATCACTGCGTTTTTAAATTCCTGATACCGCCAGGGGATGTCACGTGTTATCTTCATATACAGCTGCATTAGCGAGCGTCTGCTTTACCTCACCGTCTCAGGTCTGGACAACGTGAATGCAGAGGAGGTGCTGTACATACACACCCAGACGAAAGGAGTGGTGAGCCGCTCGGTCTTGCTGGAGTGCGGCCCCACGCTGCCAGATGTTTACATTTGGAGCTTCACCCTGCCGGGAACGGAGAAAATACGCGCCGTCGTCTACAACTATGGCCAGGGCCCGAAGATGCAGTCACTGGCCGACAGCCTGGGCGATGTGAACGTGATCACGGGCACGGCCTCGCTGTTCGTCGACAAGCTGCCCCTGGCCGCACAGGGACTCTTCACCTGCCAGGCGTTCTATGACACCCCTCAGGGTGCCAAGCTCATCTACTACTACGTCCAACTGTATGTTCTCGGTAGGAACCCAAGCCGGGTCGGTTCTGAATGTGTTCTATGTTTCGTCGTTTCGTTTTCTTACGTTATTGATTTGCTTTGTTTGCATCAGAAGTGAATTTTTTTTAATAAGTCACGAGAGGTGCATAAAAGCAAAATTATCCACACCAGGTAGACACTGAGCCCCATATAACCTTGCAACGAGAAATTTTTACCCTCCCTGCTAAAATCACTTGTTTTTGGGAACCCAGGTGCACACAGTACATGGCATTAAAAATTTTCCGTCTACAGCACAGCATATATGGTACGTATGGTAAAATTTGTGCTAAATAATAATGTTTTAGTTAAAAATTTTAAACTATAAGTTCACCACACTCCATATCCACCACTTGTGATGATTGGCAGTTCCAGAAAGCGTACAATGTTATGCTTTTTATATTGATGTAGGCAAATGAGATTCTGATTCAGCATACAGACCTTAGCAACAGTTGACAATAATTTTTTTCTTTAATGATTTATTTGATTTGCATACTCATTAAATGTTTAACACCTGAAGACACAGATTACAACTAGATATTTAACAAAGTGGAGGACATCAGGTATCTCGTATCATCACTAGTACACTTGTCTTGTTAGTGCCTGGTCTGAGGTGTGTATGTATATATATATATATATATGCCAATACCTCTTTTTTCCTCCACAGTGCCAGTGTCCAAGCCATATATATTAATCAGTGACAGCTCTCCAGTGGAGGGCATGCCCCTGGCCATGCGCTGTGGGCTGCAGAACGGAACGAGCCCCATCTACTACGTGTGGGAGCGGGAGACATGGGACGGCACCATAGTAACGGTGGCACAGGGCAACACCAGCCTGGTCAACTTCACCAGTTCCACCCGCAACCACACGGGCTGGTACCGGTGCCTGGCCTCGAACGAAGTCAACCAGCAACGCAGCGACCGCATTTGGGTCGACATTATCTGTGAGCAACGACCAAAAGTCGTCGTACAGCGATCGGTTGATTTTACACACTCTTTCGAACCTTCAATTATAATACCTCAAGACACCTTCTCTTGTATCCCGCTATTTGTCAGAGCATGAGGTTATTTAAAGTGGTGACACCTCTTAATAAGGCATGCGTCTGTAGATGAACACAAGCAGGCCCAACACGCAGAGATTGTGAAGAGATTGCTGAGCGTGTATCTCCTGCCTTCCAGTTGGTCCGGACGTGCCTCGCATTGACATCACTCCCTACTCGGTGGCTGAGCGCGGCTACTCGGCCCTCGAGAGAGAGACCGTAATCTTGATGTGCAACGCCTCCTCCAACCCGCCCAGCCAGTATGTGTGGTTTCACAACAACTCACAGGTCTACGCAGGCCAGCAGCTCACCATCACCAAGATCCTCAGGATGCACACGGGCCAGTACTCCTGCCTGGCCCACAATTTCTACCTGAACACTCGCTCCAAGACCACCATCACTCTCACCGTTTACTGTGAGTCCCCGCTGCTTCCAACAGCTGCTCAGTGCCTGCATACTTCACGTTTCTTCTGTCAGGTGCTGACATCCCTCATTCTGCTGGTACCTTCCCTCCTGTTCTGCTGCCAGCTGTCCTCTCTCTCCCATAACCCTCATAAGACCGTCAAGTCCCGCCGCTTCCTCCTTCCGCACCAACACATGAGCGCATTGACACACAAGCTGCACACACTTTCACTGCAAAGATGTATCTCACTGCTGTCATCGGATTGGGATTGAGCATCAAAATCTCATCCTCTCATCTGAGGAGCGTCCGGGCAGGAGGTGATGGGACTAAGCGCCAGTTCTGAAACACAAAGGTATACAGCCGATGTGTCCGTCGCTGTCACTCTGTCATGGCAAGCATTGACAGGATGAGGTGCCTCCCCTCCTCATTATGTTCGAGAACGAACAAAAGGAAACGACCTTCGGTTATACGTTTTGGTGGTTCATCTGATTGGACTTTTGTTTGCCAGTGTTGGTTCTGAACACTCAAACTGGGCTGTACTCTCCCTGTCAGAGCTTTTGCTAAATATTATGCATTGAATCTTGTAAATATAAAAATGTCTAAACGTACTTGAGACGTTTTTTTAAGTACGTTTGGTGTCAACAAAATTTACGTATTTTTCCATTGGTGTAAGAATACTGAAAGTAAGTAGATAATGTTGAGCCCCAGTTGTTGTACTTATGCAGGAAACTTATGCAATGCTAGTGGAATAGTTAGTTTACTGTGTGCTGTGGCTTTAATTAGAAAGATGTAAGTGGACCCACTTCACAATGTAATGTAACCTGGTCATCCATTCTTAATTGGGTACTGGATATCATCAAGGCAGAAGCACTGTAGCGTGTCTCCACTGACATTTGTATACTCTGCGTCTTGGTTTAACATCAGTGGTCGATTATGGGAGTTTGTTCAGCCAGCTTGGAGCGAAACCCAACAGTGAGGTTTGTGTTTTGTGAGACGAGTTCCATAAGCATGAGCTGAACTTCATTACCCAAGCTCCTCTGCTCTTTGTTACACTATGATCCTGTCTCTGCAGATTCGCCAGAAGAAAATCCTACTTGTACAATTCTCCCCACCAACAATTACACGGACCTGGCCCTCGGGTGTTTGTGGGAAGGGGGCAATCCTCCGGCCTCCCTTTACTGGACCTCATCTTTTGCCAATGACAGTGGGCAAGGGCACTCAGTCAGCAATACCACGCTCATACAGCCTGGTGCCAGCACTTCAAACGGCTCCGTTTTCACCTGTCACGGCTCCCATATCGCACTACCAGTGTCCTACAGGTGCAGCGTAACTGCATGTGAGTGTGGTTGTCAGTAAATTGAGAAGATATACAAATGACGTGAATGCCCACCACAAAAAATCCAAGCTGTTTTACACTGCACTGAACCCCCCCCCTCCGCATTCTCAGGGCTGCCCTCTGGCGAGCCCCAGTGCTCCGCATTTGCCACAAGGAGCAATGACAAGCTGATGCTGTCCTGCTCCTGGGAGGGGGGTGTCCCCAGGGCACTGCTCTGGTGGGGAACCAACAACGGCGCCACCTACGGCAGCTCAGAGGAGAACACCAACATCCTTGTCCTCAGGTCCAGCGCCACCTACAGTGGAAAGGCATTCGTGTGCCATGCCAAGCACCCACTCTCACCTGTGATCAAGCAGTGTGTTTTGACACTGGGTAAGGACTTCCCTTAAACCTACAGAGTTACTTTCAGACATAAAACATGAATTTTTGATCAACGTAGCTGAATTCCTCCGATATAATGCCCAGGTGCATAGGCATCGTGCAGGGAAGATACCGCTGCATCTGTCAGTGTACAGACACAGTTAATGATTCTGTAATGCCAAAACATACAGTTTGTTCAGTCCAATTTATCAACACCGCAACGAATGGATTTATCTGTTTTGTGCCGTGACCTCTGTCCTCAAAAGCATTAAATATTCTGTATTATATATAAAATTTTTAGTGATACACTACAGATGTCCAGATGTCTTAAAGTAATCAACAACACAGACTACAAACTTAAAAAATCTGTAAAATATTTACTCCCGCGACCCGGCCCCAGATAAGCAGCAGAAAATGGATGGATGGATAGATAAAATATTTACTACTTTGTAGAATTTTACAGTAGTATTATTAAAATGTGTACTTGTTTTTAAGTGTTGATTCTGTCCAGCTGGCAGGGAAACAAATTAGCTACAGACACCTCTGTGTGCTCACACGTGTGAGTAGGGTGTTATGTCATTCTGTGTGCTCACATGTGTGAGTAGGGTGTTACGTCATTCTGTGTCCTCACACGTGTGAATAGGGTGTTACGTCATTCTGTGTGCTCATACGTGTGAGTAGGTGTTACATCATTCTGTTTAAATGTCTAGTAGTTGGATAGACAGTCGAAACGTCTGTTATCCAACTGTGTATCCTTTTGCAGGGTCACGGGTGACCTGGAGACTCTGGACAGAACCTCTATTTTAGCTATTTTTAAGAAGTGAGCATTGGTGAAGTAAAGCATGTAGTGGATAGTACTGAAGGGTTAGGTATATCTTCATCTTAAAACTACACCCTGGCTATGTGCCTACAAAGATTCGTGGTAGTAATTAAACTTTCATCGACTGGTACCTTCAGTCTTCAATAAGGGTTGCTATTCATAAATGAACTTCAGCCTTGACTTTCTCTGTCAGACTAAATACTTAAATTGACAATAAATGACATTATGGTATTTCAGATGTAAATTAAGCAAACATTTATGCTGACAAGGTTCAATGGATAAAACAAGAAAATATCTTTAATATGGTGAAATACCTTATATACACTATCAGTATAATCTGTCAAGGCACTAATTCTCAAGACTGATATGCCACCTTGTTATGATTATACTTTTAAATGCAAATTAATTAGACTCAATTACACACATCTTAACGCACTACTGCATTTCAAATGTGTGCATTTGTAAGTTAATACATTCATTTAATCGCTGACATGGGAAAGTGGAATATTAGTAAGAGATAAATGTGGGCAGCTTAACAATGGTTTTCCACATGAGAGGTGCACCAGCGGAGAATAGGGGAAATGTATCAGGGAAAGTGCACTCATCTACAAATTAACTTAGTCATACAAAACTGTGCTGTGTGAAGGACGCTAATGTTGCATAAGCAATTCAGTGACCCTGAAACAGACCCCTGAGATGGTCCCCTCATCACGAGACTGCCCCCTGAGATCATCCCCTCATCATTAGACTGCCCCCTGAGATTATCCCCTCATCATGAGACTGTCCCCTGAGATGATCCTCTCATCCCGTAAAGCATTTTCCCAAGGTGGTCTTCTTGTCCCAAGATGGTCCTCTTGTCCTGAGATGTTCCCCAGAGGTGTTGCCCTGAGAGGGTCCCCCAGTTCCCTAAGACTGTCCCTTGACTGATACCCTTGATGGGCACAACTCTTTGCAGAAGCCCCAGTGTTGATGACACATCGCACCGTGGTGTCCGCGTTCGAGGGCAGCGACGTGCAGCTCTCCTGCACCCTGAGAGCGAACTACCCCACCACCGACATCACCTGGTACAACAATCAGAGGCAACAGGTGCAGGAAGCCCCCAGCAAGTACCTGCTCTACAACGAAGCCAAGTGGTCCAACCTGACGGTGCGAGACACGGACGAGCTGGAGGACAGCGGCCAGTACTGGTGCTCAGCAGCCAATGCAGTGGGTGACGCCAAGATCTCCATCACCGTCATCATAAAGCGTGAGTCAAACTCGTGTTCTATATCAACTGTTTAGCCATATGTCATTTGCTTCGTATGCGATGTCCCCACCAATGCAGTTACAAACCTCCAGGCCACAGAGAAGGAAAATAGTACAAGAAATAGTACGAGTTCCACACTAAGCTCTGTGTGTCATTGCTGTTTGTTTCAGGGTATCCCAGGCCCCCCAACGTGACCATCAGCAAAATTAAGTACACGAGTCGTCATCGCTCAGAGGTAGACCTGGAGTGGACCACCAACACTGAAGGTGACCTCACCGAATTTATCATAGAACAGCAGCGGATCCAAGACCCAGCGCTCAAGATAAACAGAGCCGTAACCTGGTTGCCAGTGGTTACGGGTATTAAGTCAGACATCCGCTACTATAAGATGACTGGGTTGGATCCCACAACAGTCTACACCTTCCGCATCACAGCTGTCAATCACCGCTCTGTAGGACACCCTTCTGAGGCCAAGAATCCAGGTGAGTTCAAGGGCTTTTAGGGAAACTGTTACCTGTTTGCCCTCAGATGTTAAAAAGATGCTTGCGTTTAATGTCAGATAGGCTGTACGCATAGATAGGGTGACTTTTGACTTCATGGGAAAAGGTTTAACCGTTTATTTGAAAATGTCTTTGATGGTTATATTAAACAGGCTGTTTTATTCTCATAGGAGCAAAGTAAGAGCTTTGTTTTATCTTTGCACACAACCTGAGCAAACCGCCTCAGGGTTTTGAATTGTAGCCACAATGAACACAATGAGAAATCAGACATGTTCTTCAATTCACGGAGAAAGAATCCAGAATTTTACATTGTATAATGTTTCGGTATTCAAAGTACATTAAAGAAACATAACTTACAAATTAATCACGCCACAAAAGACAAAAAAAATGTATTGCATATGTGGAAGTTTCACTTTTTTATTGAGCATCATAGCTACAAAACACCATTGCCAACACTGGCACAGAAGCATCTGTCTGCTTTGGCAAAGTAGTTTGATTTTCCCAGCAAGTGAAATCTACAACCTTCCAACTTGTTTTGCTAGATGAACTGGATAATATTGATCAAAATCAGCAATTTTCCGCTGATTGACCTTCTAACTATGATTTCTGTTTTGCACTCTGTTCAGGTGAAAGACTTGGACTTCATCTTCTGCTGCAATAACACAAATCCACAACCCCCATCTCTTAAACGTCTTTTCCTTCCTTACACGTGAAGCCTTTTCTTCTTGGTCCTGTTAACATAACCTGTCCATCTTCTGGTCTCTATCAAAATTCTGACTTGTGCTAATGTTGTCATAAACTTTTAGTCCATGAAAGTCCACCATAAAAATTTAGTCCATGAAAGATTACGTTGTCCACATGACTGTTATATGTTCATTTCATTAATACTTTAATATACGATACTAGAGTACAAGCATGACTTTAATAATGGTGTATTATTAAAGACAGAGTTGTAAATCAGAGCTTCATGTGACACAGCGTTAATAAAACGCTTTACAGCATAGTGAAGTCTTTTGAAATTAAAGACCATCCTGTCTGGATAAAACGCCTGAGGAGGTTCACGTTGACTTGTAAATAAGACCAACATAGAAGCGAGTCCACAAAATTACAAAGAATAAATAAATCACACTCACACAAGGGCGCATACAGAATGAAAAACACTATGACGTATCCCCATAATTATATAGCAGCGTGAAGGCAGAGCAATCAAAATTGTGTGGGGACACGTTATATCAGAGTGAGAAATAACAAGGTTATTAACAAGCGAGCTCTCTGCTGTCTTCCAGCGGACCCGCCCTTTAACGCGTATCCCGCAGTGATCGGCGCCGCCATCGGGGGCATGCTGCTGGCCACCATACTCACCATCCTCCTCTTCATGTACATCGTGAGGAACCGCAACAGCAACCCGCGTAAGTGTCACATCCATATACCGGCGAGCCCACGCGTGTGTATCTGCACCTGCGCGGCTCACCGCTGCTACATGTCATTAACGACTAATTAGAGCTATGTATCTCATTACAGTAATGCAAAAAGCAAAGCCATTTTTAAGGCAGGTTTCGGACTCCTTTGTTTTAAAATAAACAAAGACGACTTCCCGTATTTTTATTATTTAAAAATTAATATGTACATGTAGCAGACGCTGTTATCCAGCGCGACTTACATTTCATATACCTGTTACGATGAGCTAGCGCTAAGGGTCCTGCTCAAGGACGCACCTGGTGGCAGGGCTTCGAACCTATGGACTTCTGCCTCCCACCCTGATGTTGCACCCATTGAGCCACCAAAGTGCGAATGTATAGTACTAGGAAAATATAGAACAATCTGGCTGGAAAAAAAAACTGCTGTGTTTTTGGGACGTTTTTTTCACCTTGCAACATAATGAATAAATAGACGTTTGTCACAACCTCTGGTAATTTTGTATGTAGTCACCTCCATCCGTTCCATCTGCAAGTAAGTGTGCTCATGAAATAGCCGCGCACGCTATTTAATATATATCACTTACCGTTGCTTTTGTTGTGACTGGGCCGTGCCAACTCCATATTTTTTCTTCGTCTGTGCTCACCCTTCATCAAAACAGATATATTCTAATCCAGTGCACGAGCAGTAATCCAAAGTCAGGCTGACTTCAGGCTGAGGCATGGTGTAGGCCAGGCCTCCTGCAGGGGAGATTTACACTGCTTTCATCTGGAGTGCAGGAAGCAATGCTGTCATTCAGGGGGCTCATCTGTGCAGGAAGACATACAGTTACCTGCCAACTTTCTGTCAAGCACTCAAAAGTTTAAAAAAAAAAATATGTATGATTCATGACCTGGATTTATGACCAGGGATTTATGCTTAGGGATCTACTTTGCTTTGTACTTCTGTTACTGACATCCTGTACGCCGTACATCTCGTATAGTAACAGCACATGGAAATGTAATGAATTCCAGAATTTAAAAACAAGCTCGCAATTTACATATGAAATTAGCCTTTGTTTTCAGACTTAGAAAGTGTAATGTGTATAACACTGATAATTAATTCCATGTTACGTCTCTTTTTCCAGGACTTCATGACTTGTTGTTTGGAATGTAAGTGTAAATGCCTGCAAGTAACATGTACATGTGGCCTGCCCAATGTTCTGTATTTCCATGAACTAAGTTTATATGTGGGAAGAGTTCAGAGTAATATACATTTGTACTTAAAAAAGTGAAAGTCACTAATAATTGAAAAATACTTATGACAGCGTCATAAAGACAATGTTTTATTCAATCTGCTTGTTAACTTAATTCAGTAAATAGATCTGAAAATTAACACAGGCTAAGTGCTAAATTTCGTCTAGGTACTGAGTTATACCATATTTAAAGCATTTTATTACACTTATGAAGGACATTAACTTCAGTCTTTTCATTATGTCCTCATAATGCAGGAAAGTATAATTTCATTTCACTTGGCATAATTATAAAATACGCTCTTACCATAACCGAATATATCTTGAACAAGTAGGACATTTGAACTTTTTTTTTCATTGTAGAGTTTGCTGTTAAATATGTTTTAACTTTCGCACATGTAATTATTCAGTCATGATATCACACACATTATAATTGTATAAAGCTAATTTTATAAGCTTTGCACCTTGTGATATTAAAATATATTAATACAATATAAGGTAATCATATAATATATATACCTGTATTATACATTCTACAATAGAAATTGTAAGGAGGACCCCTGAAACATAACCCTTTTCTACCCAGATATGTACACTAATCCAAGATGGAATTACAAAAAAAAATAATGGGACATAATTCTTGCTTTCAGGCAACGCAGTCAGTCCAAGGAGGACATTAACTCCCCTGAGGATGAAGTTGTTAGCAGGACACAGAGTGAGGGGGTTATTGAGGAGCAGAGACCCACCCCCAGCCCAGGTAAGATGCATTTCATTCAATGTTGCATTTCAGCATTTTCAGCCCTTTTCAAACCCCATCTTACTTACTCCAGCCAGCAGCCATTAACTGACCCAGCAGACACTTCATTGCACAATGTTACATTACAGTAATTACACTACTACGCTAATGGATGTAATAAAACATACACTGAAGTTTATCCATGCTTCAGTATTTAACATTTGGTCCAACTTTGTAACCATTATAGTTGCCTTTTCCCCCACCAATGCTCCTTTGATTCGATGCTTATTGTTACATTTCAGAAAGGAATTATGTAATGCTAATGTCACATGACCATCCACAGGAGCAGCGGCAGCGTCTGGTGCTCCTGTGTCCACGGGAGACGCACCTCCCATAGGAGAGGAGCACGTTAACGTGACCATAACAGTGATGGCCACAAGCTGAGGACAGACCGAGCATCACGTGTTTCTACAGCCGAAACATGGCAAAGGACAGACCGAGCATCACGTGTTTCTACAGCCGAAACATGGCAAACACACTCAAGATGTTCATGTGCGTCGCGTTTCGCTCGCTTTGCGGTCGGCACGTCTAGTTTTGGAAGGCAACGTTTGTATCATCACAAGAAAGGTTTCTTATTACTCAGTTTTTGACATGTTCTTTTAAATTAACACTTTTATGCAAAAATGAGTGCCTTGCTTGCTTTGCTAAGAAAATGCAATATTAAAAATATTAAAATAAGTGTCGAGGTCAGGATTTCTCTTGTTATTACAGAGTGGCACTGTGACTAATTGCAGGTTTACATTTTGTACTTCAGCTGAACCAGTTTCCGCCCGTAACCCAGAGTTACACTGATCTGCTCAACTGATGACATGAAACGACCCTTAGGGAGCTACTGTGGGTACTTGTACATTTCCTCTGCAATGGACTGACAGCTTACCATAAAACAGCATTCCATGAATAAGGAATTATTTTCTTGAAATGCTCAGTGCATAAACTCTTTCCAAACTGTTTTTGGCATGGTCCTGTAGTCACATACTTACCTATTAAGTATGTGGAGATGCTTAGGCAACTGTTATATTTTCGCTGAAGACCTGAAAACAGTCCAAGTCAAAAGTTGGCATTAACCGAAGAAATCAGAAAGGGGGAAAACACTTTGTATGGCTCTGAGTATTATATGCATGTTAGCGTGAGTGCCAGAGATGGGGGAAATGGTGCTAACAGGTCCCGTCAAGGGTGGGAGAAAAATTCCAAACAGACAATATGAGCCCTTGTTTCCTGGGACTTTTTGATGACAGGGAGGTGACGAACTGGCAGGAAAGAGTTTTGGATGAGGCCCAGGCTGGACTGATAGATGAGACAGGGGAAGAATGTCATCTTTTAAGGACAGTCATGATTTCATCTTTTCATCTCATTAGTGCGGCTGACCCCTGTCAATATCTCTGCCCCTCCTTTAGGAGATTAAAAAAAAAAATGTCTCTGTGCACCACTGATTTTTCCTTTCAGTTGCTAATCCAGCCACACTGTCACCTGATCCACTTAAATTACACAAAAGGTCTCCTACAATTTCTGTAATCCCCTGCTCCCAGCCAATGGACAAACACTGTGCAGGGTGCCTAAATCACTATTCATCAGTTAATCAGTAGAATGAAGAGTTCCTGACGGAGTTCCTCATTCTTTGTCATGTCACCAAAAAAAAAAAAAAAATGTGGATTAAGTCAAAACTCCGTCCTGGTAATTGACAGGTAGCCACATGAAAAGGGGTAGCAATAGAGAAGTGCAGGGAGGAAAATGTATGGAGCGTCCAGTAAAAAGGGGGTGAAGATGCTGATACCAGTCCTGAATGGCTGAGAGGGTTGCTAGGCAACTGTTTGCCTTAAAAATAATACAGGTGTTTTGTTTGAACCTTCCTCTCCCTTTCGTTTCTATGATATTTCAAGTTCTGCTAATAAGATACTATCGGAAAGATGATTAACATCGTCGGCCAGGCATTAATATCAGCTACACTATAAACTGTAACAAGACTTTCCATGTTTTTTTTTTGCCAGTGTAAAACTATTTACACAAACATGATAGTGAATCCTAGAGTAAACCCAGAGCTCATATTTGCTTAATGTCTTCAGGATATGAATCTATATTATTACAAAACTTTGTGACCAATAGAATCCCATGGATGAAACCCAAGCAACATAAATCTGAGTTATTTTATAGTGGTGTTGGGGCATGGATCAACTAAGGACACAGCTTTGTACCCTGCTGGTGCCAGGAATGAAGAAAGATGGTCAAAACAACACATACTGGAGCCATCACACCAAACAGCAGCTGAACAGCGGGGCTTGGTGCTGCCACAAAAACAAATTACGTTCACTTTGTCTTAAACATAAAGGAAGAAGATGAAAATAAGGCTGTTATTTAGGTCACATCACAATGGTGGAAAAGATGACAAATAATACAGCAATCCACCTCTGGTCTTTAATAATTCCTCTTTATATTAATAATAAAAAAAACTGTATATGTAAAAGGCTAAATTCCACACGGCGTGGAAAGCACAACAGCAGAACAAAATAAAATTTACTTCTCAAAAAAGCATAAATAATATAAAAGAAAAACTTTTCTTACAACAGATACATTCATATGAAATATTTTACCACTACAAAAATAAATAAACTGTCTACGGAGGTGTTCTTGTTTAGGTCCCATTTGAAAACTGCAGTTGTAGTTCTAATGTGTTTCCTTCCTCCTTAAAAGACTCTTTTTCCCCAGAAATCCATCACGGCCTGTTCCATGTCCCTGCTGCCGTGGCAAAAAGCGTCTGTGATGACACAGAACAGACCATCCGTCACTGTGTTTGCTACTGCTCGCCTTGTTAAGTTCCATTTCTGGTCTTAGGCCAAGCATGTGTCTGTGCGTGTACATTGACATGTGCACACGTGAGTTTGTGTGTGTGTACTGACGTGCACACGTGTGTCTGTGTGTCTATTGAATGGGACACAAGTCAGAGGCCTGGGTTCAAGCCTCTTGTAGTACTGGCTGCACTGCATGTCCTCCGTGGCTGGCTGGCGCCATCCAGGTCGCCTCCTCGTGACAGTCCAGCTCAGGCAGGTCCAGCGTGTCCCAACACAGTCCACGTCCTTCCAAGTCCTCGCTCTGCAGCTCCACACCTGCGTTACAGGTGAGGGGCGAAGTCAAGAATCAGAGAGCTGGATCTTAATATACTGGAATACTGTCACAAGATAACAGGTAAGAACCACACTGTTGCATTCGGTATAAATACAGCTTCCACCTCTGTACAGGTCTTCTACACCAGTGGGTTCCAGCCTTTAGCAACAAAATATTTCACCTACACAGGTTTCAATATTGTTTCTCTTGCATGCATTCTACAGTGAAGACAAAACTGCCGGTAGGTGAAAGTTCACATGTTCTATGTGCAGTATTCTTCCTCTTCCTTCCTCATGCTGACGGCACAATAATTTTCCTCAGGATCAATACAAGTTTATTTTAGTAACGTTTTCACAGCTTTTCGAATAAATTTCACGGTCCCCTTTGCTGCTTGCTGAGGTCCCCTAGTGGGCCAGGGGCCCCCGGTTTGGAACCACTGTTCCCACAATCTCCAATGTAGCTCAACACTTAGCGCATGTGTTTCAAGAAGCTGAACTACAGACACGTTGTTTTACCAAAATAAATAAATAAATAAATAAATAAAGTTTTCACTAGCTTACTCCAGAAGAAAATGTTTAATATGAAAAAAATTGTTTTAAAAGTTTTGATTCTAACTTAGTTTCAGAGCTGACCTGCATGCTCAGACAGGTAGTGCTGATAATCTGTGTCTTCACAACAGGACGGCTGTGCTGATGACAGGGTTCCGTCCTGCTCCGAGTCCTCCCCGGACACAGCGCTCTCGTCTCCCGGGCGGCACGGCTCGGTCGCACCACTGCAGGCCTGCGTCACGCGACCCAGAGACGTCATTTCTAACACCTCCTGTTGGCAGGAGCCCCCGAGGAGTGTCATCGACGGGCTTCCATTCACCAAGCTGCCGTTTGTTTTTGAGTAACACCTGCATGAAAATAAGCCACGGCACAGACATGTTTACTTTGGGCCTGTTCGATTCAAAAGATGTGAGGAGGAAAAAAAAAAAAAAAAAAAAACTCATTACAAATAATTATGTGGACTAAGCAAAAATACATACGAGTTCTTTCAAAATAATTTGATAAATCTGTTGTAATGTATATTAATTGATACCCAGTAATACTCTGCCTTACAAACAGTAATACTGTTGAAGATATACACAAGTTTGTCTTCCCTGGGAAGATCAAGAACCAACCAGGTGACTCTGAAGGGTTTGGTGCACTTTATATCTGTACTGTTAACAGAGAGTGATGCACAGCTGTCTCACAACAAACCTCAGGGTTCCTGATGTAATCCTTAAATTGGACAATACAAGTTATGCCTAATAATATCAAACCTTAAAACAGCACATTTCAATACCCTTTCCTCACCTTTCTACAATAATAGCTTTTCTTCCTGAATAGATGTGATACTTACCTGTTATTGTTACAGAAGTTCTGACAGCTGATGCAGTCCGAGGGGTCTGATTGGGGCAACGCCGTGTAGAGTCCACCATCCTGTCAGTACAAACAACAATTATACACATCAACAAATTAAAAAAGTGTCTGTCTACCATAAAACCTGCATGTCCACATGTAAGAATTGTGGAAGTGTTAGGGAATAGCTAGGGAACAGATAGGGAACAGCTGGGGAAGCACAGAGGAAGAGCTTTACATGCTGCCGTGAGGGCACTCACCAGGTGTGGGTGGCTGGCAGGAGAGTGGCCATACTCCAGGGTCCCGTGGGGGAGGGGACTCTTGTGTGGGTGGGGGTGGGCCTGAGTGCAGAATGTCGCTGTACCATTGAGCAGCGCTAGGCCATTGGGCAGTTTATGATGGAGGTGGGGGCAGCCTGGAGACAGCGCATGACCGTGGTGCCCATAGCCCCCGTGGGCACTGCCATTCATGTGGCCGGAGGGCAAGGTGGCATAGTCCAGCACATGCCCATTCATCTCCGCAGGCTGATAGAGGTAGCCAGGAGGGTCAAATTCTGAGAGCAGAGATGAGTGGATAGTGAGATCAGCGACTGACTACATTTAAAGTCCATAAGTTACATGGGGCACAGGGGAGCAACACAAGTTTTGTACTAAATACATACAGTGCAAAGGAACTGTAAACCACTTTAGATAAATTAAAAATAAAGAGCAACAAAATAATAACCATATTTTATGACAATTTATGTTCCAGCAAAAATAAACATATCAAATATAAGCCAAATGGCTTTAAATTTAATCAGTCAGTTCATTAATAACTGAATTAAATTTAAATGCATATCATTACAACGCATTTCCCACAAAGACTTTGTATTAAATTTTCCTTGGTGATAAACATATATTCACAAACAGTATATGTGACGCCCGATTATTGTTTGGAAACGAAGTTGCTTGCATATAAATGCAAACAGGTGTTGTTTTATGCACAGAGGTGTTTACACAATAGTGTGCTTCAGAGCCCAGGCACGGAGGCCGCCGGCACACACTCACTCTGCATGCCGTTCTGCTGCCGGTTCCTCCACAGGCACATGGCGATGAAGATGAGCAGAATCAGCACCATGACGCCCAGCACGCAGCCCACAATCAGGTACAGCAAGCCGCCCGCACTGGTCTGGGGGTCAGGGGCGTAGCGTCCCGGCGGAGTGACGGGGAGCACAGGAGCAGCGCCAGGAGCCGGTCGGGCTACACAACAGAACGTGTCAGAAGGAGGTGCTCAGACATCCATCCTGTGCTGGCCTCCTCACTGCCCACCACCATAATGTCAAACCTTGTAATGGACAGTTAACTTTCACTGTAAAAGCACTTTACCATCGACCTCACATTCTTTTCATAACTTTCTTTTCATATTTCTCACCATCTTTACTTGTACTCTAAGAGTTTAGAACTTCCCTAATTTGCCCATTTAAATAGAATATATTATTAAAATATATAATTTTACAGTCGCTACTCAAGTAAACTTTACAGGTTTTTCCCAGCAAGAAAAAAAAAAATTAATGTTAATGTTAAAAACCTCCTAAAACAGCGGCTAGTAAGTGTAAAGTCAGTTTAAATAACTATTTAGTCTTAAACTGTGCGTCACCTTTGGTCTCACAGATCATGACGTTGCTGTATTCACTCTCGCCGCCTTCGTTGAAACACTGCATCTTGATGTCATAGGACGTCTCAGGCTGGAGCTGGCCAATGAGGTGCCACTGTTTGAGGCCTGCTGGGTCAAGATAAGCTTCTCAATTAAACTCATATTTATTCTGCATCACCTCAGCTAATGGAACATCTACCTTGAGCACAACACAAACATGCTGGCTGAGTTCAGGATTGTCATGAATGTGGTTGCTATAAAAAAACATAAATAACTTGCAGTTATTTATAAATATATAATCTCAAACCTGACATTTTAAAAGCGGCTAAAATACATCTGATAGGTCTGAAATGTAACAGAGTAATTTTTACCCAGCCTTAAAGATACTGGATTTAGTGAATTAATTTCACATTTTCTTTTATCTCTCAATGATTTTGTATCAAAAAATCTGAAACAAAGTTACTTCTGGAGGGACCAATATACAATTGTACACAGGCTCTTTTCCCATTTCTGTTTAATTACAAATAAATGTACATTACATACATTATATCTAATATAAAAACCTTGCATTTAACCCTCAAACCTGGATTTTCTTCTTGGCCCTTGTAATAAAGCCATGGCTGCTGTTAAAAGCCAGGCCTAAATGTGTAACCACCCCCACCCAGGACTCACGTAACACAACACAGACGTCGAGCCTTTGAAAGTGTTGGCAGGAAGCCTTCTACGGAAAACGCCGCAAATGCTACGCTACTGGCTGAGGGTGAGCAAAAATGGTGTGTGTGTGTGTGTGTGTGTGTGTGTGTGTGTGTGTGTGTGTATGGGGGGGGGGGTTAAAAAGGTGGGGGGATGGGGTGGGACAGAGAATGGT